>JASFDH010001506.1:0-14509 GCA_036937195.1 Nidularia pulvinata
AACTGCAATATACAGAGTATTTTT
Source organism: Nidularia pulvinata (assembly GCA_036937195.1). Lineage (NCBI taxonomy): Eukaryota > Fungi > Basidiomycota > Agaricomycetes > Agaricales > Nidulariaceae > Nidularia > Nidularia pulvinata. Next base: position 25 of record JASFDH010001506.1, read on the forward strand.
ACATGCTCATTTTGGAGGGATTGGTGTGCCAATGTATTTGAGAGCTTTTTTTTGTTTTTTTTGTTATATAAAAAGGTAATTTGGGCATTATGGCCATGGCTCTGGCATTGGCATCCATTCCAGGCCTGAATTTAAACAATATAGCTATTAGGTCAGGAGCAGGGTGATGAATATATGTAAGAAGCTCTCAAAATTCAGGATGGTCAACCTCTTCAAACAGTTGGTCACAAGCAACAATCCATTCTCAAGAAGCTGCTCAAATTTATCTTGGTCCCAGGGACCCTAAGGCAGTATCAGTAACTATTAAAAAAATATGACAAAGGATAATTCCTTACTGCTGCATTGGCAGCCTGCTTTTTAAATGCAGTACAAATATTCTCTTGAGCCACTTCAAGGTTGTTGAAGTACTCCTTGGCCTTACCTGCATCAAGGAATTTCCTACCCAAAGCAAGATTGATTTCCTCCTGACTAATGACATGATCAGCAGGGTGTTCTTTGAATATGGTGAAGAGCCAGTACATGTTGGTTGAACATGCCTTGAGATTGGTGACCATGGCTGAGGGGTTAAAATGAAATTAGGTTAGGGAATTAGACACCAGATTGATAACTTACATGTAAGGTTTGACTTCCCTGATTTTTTCAATGTGAAAATCTTTCTGTTACCATGATAGCACTTGAAATGCTTGTCGCCAGGTGCTCCAACACTACTGTTGTCACCATGTGCAATGCTTTTGTAGAAATAATAAATTGGGTTCTTTGTTGCAGACTAGATAAATTGCAATTCAGTATATACCAGCTTGGATTACAATTAGCACAAACAAACAAACATTATTGGCTTTGGTTTTCTGGGTACCAGAGGACAATGAGGCTGCTCGATTTGAGGCTGGTATTTGCTCAAGGATAGCAGTCTTGTTGATCGGGCTTGGAGAGCATGCAGAGATCTGGCAGGGACTATCTTCATCCTCAACTTCTATGATTTCAGGGGCCCAGTGTTTTCGTTTGTTCAATCCAGAACCATGCCCTGTGGTTGGAATGGTCTTCAAAGGAAGGACTGACACAAGCTAAATGAACTCCTTGAGTTAGTCATAACAATTCAAAGAAATAAACATTGACATACCTCTGCATTAGACAGAATTTTGTCATTGGCAGACTCATCACTAGACTCAGATTCGGATGAACCAGTGGTAAAATCACTATCCTGGTCATCACTTCCCTGAATGCTTGCGTCTAACTTCTGTTTCTTGCTGCATTTGCAGCGTGACCATTTGCCAGCCCCTCCTTGACCAATGCGAGACTTCTTGGCCTTCTCAGGTTCACTGTCAGAACCCAAGTTCTCTGCAGCGATGAAGCCTGCCATCTTGGCCCCTCTCCTAGGGCATTGACGACCTGTGGAACAGTGGGAACAATCAAATATCTTTAACTAAAGAAAGAAAACACAAACCTAAAGTGGGATCGGGCAAACCAGCAGCAGAACCTTTTAGAGATGGTTTGAGTAATTGGAAATTTAGAATGAAAAAAACAGACAAACTGTGAGTACCACCAGATGAGCTCGAAGTATGGGCAGCTGGACCTGAACAAGGGCGAGTGTCTGTTTCAGAATCAAAAAATTCGATATTGGTGGCATCTTTGAGATTGCTATTGGCATTGAGAGCACAACCAGAAGCCATTGGAAAAAGTGGGGGTGTGAAATGCTCTTCAGCGAAAAACCAATCTGTTTAAATACTCATGGATTCAGCAAAATAGGAGACTTCATCGCTAGTGGCTCAAATTTTCATGGGATAAAATCTAGAAAAGCATGGAAACCTTTGTTATCAGCAATATACAATATATCAAAGATGAAAGAACAGCTGAAATTGATATTTGAAATATAGGAATGGAGGGTTAGAAAAAGATCGCAACCAGCAAGGTACATGACCTTTGAGATGAATTGCAATGAATTGCTCCAATCCCTCTGCATAGTTTCAGAGAGTTTTCGAGGTAAACCATTCAAACTTGAATTGAATTTGGAAGGACTACAAAGTGTGCAGTGTACAGAAATGTATCAGGATGACTGAAGAGTCCGAAAGATATGTGTGGTGCGCTGGCTCCTGAGCACAAGGGACTCGAGGACCCATAAGCGTTTCAAATTGGGACTCAGCCATACAGCCAACAACGGCCGTTTTCTACTGTCAGCCATCACTGTCAACTGTCTGCTACAGTACTGTCACCGTACCGACAAGTGGTGCCCAGTGAGGCTCACGGTGCAGTAGCAGCAGCCGTATGTCGGCCACCGTCAACTGCGATTACGGTGGCGGTGGACAGCCCTAGTGAAGAGAGGTTTCAGGAGGCACTCAGGAATGAAGGTCATAAGAGGAGCAGAACAACGGGTTGCACATCGATCGTACTGGATGACAAATGCGACGGCTGAGGAAGAAGCTCGTCTTCTTTTCCTCGCCTTAAGTGGGCACTTGTAGCTGGTGCTCAAGCATGGTTCGAGGAGGTGCCTGGTTAGAAATAATAAGCGCACCCTGTGAAAGAAATGGTGGTTAGCTACTCAAAGTATGAGGAAAACAGCTTCGAAGAGGGCAAAACGGGCTTGGGAGGAGTGAGCACGAGCATGCTCGTAAATTCTGGCTGGGAGATCCATGAAAAGACAGTTCTGAGAGCGCAGAGAAAAGGCGCAGACTAGGAACACAACTCCGTAGGTGGGGGAAGAAAAAGAATTGAGGGCACTCACCTGATTTTCTGTTGTGAGCGCTACTGTGTGATTGTAAACTAGGGCACGTACAGGATAATCACGATGAGCCCGGTCACGAGGCCTGTGCAATCCTGTCAATCATAGATAAGGTAAATGAGTTCATCATTTGCAGCTACATGGTACAAAATTATACAACCAGAGGAGATACATAATAGATCCAAATGAAGGTTGTCTACCGTTAATCCAAAAAAACACACTCAAAACAACACAAGAGCCTTCACCCGCAAAAAAAGCAGAGAACGTATGATCATGCTTTATTATTATTTTTTGTTCTTGGCATTTTTGTTCTTGGCATCTGGTGTATCCCTGATGCTGCGTCCCGTCTTCCCCGCCCTCTTATTGACGACCTTTTTCAGTGCACGTTTAGTTTTACCGTCAGGGAAGGACGCGAGGTCAAAATAGCTTGCGGCAAATTGAAAGAACCTTCATTATCGTACTCAAAGTGAGTTGACGATTCGAATATTAAAGTTGGAGGTGAAAAGAACAAACCATTCAGGACAGACCTCTGACACGGTGCGGATGTATGGCTGTGTTGTTAGCACAAATTCGTTGAAGATGACCCAGTCGGGTTGAGTGTCTAGCCTGCAGAAAGGATGGAGAGCTGAAACCTAAATGAGGCTATCAGTAAGGATTGCACATTTCGAACGCGTGGAAGAGACATACCTGGTGATCCTTCACTGTCAGGTAGTTGCCTGTCTCACCCTCCTTGTGGGCGACTTGCATGAAGAAGCCAGGCACGAGTGCCTGGCAGATGTTGTGGAAGAGCTTCTTCTCATCCGATAGCGAGATGAGATCAACATCGAATCGCTCCATTATTCGCTGTAGCTGGGAACGAACATTGTCCACTTGCTGGAGAGTGCGGGCAGAGAGATAATTTGTTGATGTCCAGTTCTTATCGTGGCTATCTAAGGGGAAGCATAAGCAAACCTCATGCGAGAAGAATCACACAGGATGGGCTTACTCTGTACATACTGGTTGTAAATTTTGAGCAGCATCAAGTGGTCACTGTCTGGGACAGTTAGCAGCACCTTGGCGGCATCAGCCTCCTGCCGCTGGTTGTTGGGTCGTATCCAGATGTTGGGCACTATTTAGATACAGTTAGTGTGATAGTAAAGAATATCTTCAGGTAGAGCACCTACCTGACATCATTGCAGTGATCGTCAGCATCTCGTTGCTGCACTTGAACTCGGGGCTGACAATCAACATCTTCGCCAGCTAAGGGTAACAAGGAATGTTAGAATCTCAAAAAGTAAAGGGGCTGAGCACAGATGTCAACATACCTGAGGGTCGAGGGGGAACTCCGCCATAATAGCTCCAAGAGGTGTGAGATTGCCTTCATCGTCGAGTGCAGCGAGGTAATTAAGAAGTTCGAGAGCGCGCATCAGGGTTTCTGGCGCTGGGCTATCGACATAGTCGAATTGCACGAGATCCTGGAGAGGCAGTCATAAGTAATGGATTCTGACTGGAATATTAAGAAGGGGAAGAGAAAGGAGCGTACCTTGATCCCAAGCTTCACCAGCTCTAGTACCGTATTGCTCAGATTACACCTTAGAATCTCCAGGGATGTTTGCTCCTCCAGCTCTGTTATGAAGTCCTTCTCGGTGTACAGCCGGAAGCACTTGCCCAGCCTCGTGCGTCCTGCATGGCCGGCACGCTGCTGTGCAGAGGCCTTCGATATGGGACTCACAAGCTGACTCTCCACGCGTATGCAAGGGTTGTACATCTTCTGCTTGGAGAACCTGGGGTCGACGACATACATGATACCATCGATCGTGAGGGACAACTCGGCAATGTTGGTCGAGTTGACGACTTTGCGCCCGGGAGGGCCGTCCGGGGTGCGTGATGCAGGTGCAATGTCAAATATGCGCTGCTGCTCCTGTAGCAGGAGGAAGGAGTATAATGGAATGCAGACGAGGGGTCCTACGGAGTCGGGGTCTTGGTTGAGGAGGTCATCAGCATCGAGCTTGATCTTGCGGCAGGCATCCTCGATCTCTTCTTCACCAGTGAGGAAGAGGAGGATGTCACCTGGGTCTTCGGCGCAGTGGATCATGAGGACAGTGCGGAGTGCAGCTTCCACGTAGTCGGGTTCCGGCTCCTGAGTATAGAAGACTTCGACGGGGTGTGTGCAACTGGGGACTTTGAAGAGCGGTACAGCAACATTGGAGCGAATGCTGAAGTACTTTTGGAACTTGAGCGCGTCAAGGGTAGAGGACATGATGATGATTTTGAGGTCAGAGCACTTCTTTGTCAGGGCCTTGAGGAGGCTCATCAGGATATCCGTAGCGATGGTACGTTCGTGTGCCTCATCGAGGATGATGGTGGAGTAGCATTCGAGGTTGGGGTCATTCATGGCTTCACATAGAAGCATACCATCGGCCATGTAATTGAGGAAGGTCATGCCAGGTTTTGTCATTTCCTCGAAACGAATGGAATAGCCGACCTGATGACCGAGTTGGACTACAGGACAATCTCAGTAACTGGGAAGAAGATTTAACAATGGTTGCAACTCACCATCCATCTCGTCAGCAACCCATTTTGCTGCCGACACTGTAGCCACCTTTCTTGGTTGTGTGCAGGCTACCATTTTGCCCTTTGTGTGGGGCAGATCAGAGTAAGCAACGAACTGTGGTATTCTATTAAAGTGGTCACCACACATGCCACAGGAAATAATTTCCAGTGGCGTACTGTGTTGTCTTCCCTGAACCAGTCTCTCTCACCATAACGATAACCTGGTTTTTGCTGAACTACAGCAACGAATCGAATCAGCTTACAGATTCTAGGTCTTCAGAGAGTAGGAAGGCGTGATGACAAGGAGGTTAGGCTCGTCCGTGGAGATAGGTGAACTCAGACCCCTCCTCAGTCGAAGAGCACACCACAAGACGTACTATTTTGAAGAAATCGTCCATCTGTGCATACACTGGCAGCTTCTTTCGTGCTGCTAAGATCTGCTTATACTGTACTGAGTGCAGTTGTTGGGTGAACGGATTAACATCATGTTCCTAATATTTCACATCGGTAAAGACTGCTCCTGAGCAAGAAAACTTGTGTTCGTACTAAAGCTTTCCTTGCTTGCACACCGGTGACTTTTCGGGGCAGAAAGCCGTAGAGAGGCTCCTTTTCAGCGGCATTTGAGCCTGAAGAGCCTGCATCTCGTTGTGAAGGTTTGAGATCTGCGACATATGAGTTGTCCATGGTAACGAAGGTGAGCAGCAGCAGGAGATGGAGGAGGATTGAGTCCAAGGAGGAATGGAAGCAGAAAAGGACCTCGACATTTATCGGGATTTGGCAGGATTTCGGCAAGATGATCAGTTCAGGCTAAAAATACATGTATTCTGCTCATTTATCGGTATTTTCAAGGTTTGGCAGGATGGGATAGGTGAATATGGTTGTGCTCGTCGAGCAACACAACGTCAACGACTGTTTGCGATGATGGAAGTTGCAAACGAAAAGGGCACTTGGTGAGGCTTCGGCCCGGAATATCTCCTGAAGACCAACCTTCCTTATTCGGCATTGGTCAACAATCGCCATCCCCTGACCTCAGGTGGGCAGGCAGCAGGCTGCAGCGTTCAACGCTTGTCTTTCTAACTAACTAGCGAGAGCTTGACACCAGCTGTTCAAACCAATCCTACCTGAAGTCTGCTTAATTCCGGAGCTTCAAGGTTTAAGAACCATCAACTTCTTCCGCTAGACTTTGCTTTCGTTCAAGACACCCCCCCTCCCCTTCTGCTCTCCACATCAAATTATAATTATAAGTGATCATTCCGTCTCTGTGTGTTTGCAAATGACTCACCATTTGTCCATTGGCACCCCACCCCTATGATTCATCTCTCGATCACCTGGGCTAAAATGGCTTTCGCTCAATACTTATTTGTTTGAGTCATTGGATCCCATCCGAAGCCATCCCAGCGCCACATCTCGTCGCCTTGCTTGATCAATTTCTTGTTTTTGCGTCAGTGAGTCCGAAGTAATCAAATAAATCTGCAGCAGCCTGTCTTGACTTTGAGGAAGGGGTAGCTTATGGATCAGTCATAGTCGTGTTATAGCCCAAATGAAAATACGCCCTCAGTTCCTGATAAAGTAAAAAAGAGTTCTCAGCAACGACATAGCAGGAGAACGACGCTATATTAAATACCTAAAGTAAAAAAGAGTTCTATATACAAATAAGTAAAGTAGAAGCTAATAAAGAATGTGAGTGCACATACCTCAGCGACGACGTAGCAGGAGAACAACACTGAGGTGTTATGTGTCACAATAGGTAATTAATGGTCCGAAATTGTAACTGAGTTTAAATTATGTAAGGAATGAATAAGTCTGTATATATGTATCTAACTGACTATTTACAATGTTCGTTTCTAACACCTGAAAACAATATGGATAGATACATCTACCCGAACACTTTCAACGTATTCTGCTTCTGCCTAATGGCGAACCCCGCCAGGCTTAGTCGAATCATGACTGCAGGCATAAATGTGTATCCTAATCAGGGACCCGTCCGAGCATGTACTTATTTAAGCTGGGGATTTGAGATCCCCCTTTGCTCACTCTCCTCTCATCCCTCATTCTGAGGATAGTCAAACGCATGCTACATATTCGCAAATGTCAAGAGATTGAGGCTCAGGTCATATACTATCCACATCGGCCTGACGGTCTAAATATATGGATATGGTTGTTTGATGTATCTACAGTAAGGGACAGCCAAGTACTACAAAAACACATATCCTTTTTGGGAGAGGGATTGAGGTACTAGATATTGCAAGTAACTGTGAAAATATCATATTTAGACTTAAATGAACACATCTATACAACCCGATTTCTCGTTGGCAGAGTTTTTTTCGATTTGTGACCCTCAAAATTTTGGCCAACCACCCGAAGAAGGGGGAAAAATATGAAAAAATGTGCAATCGACAGATCTCGTCGAGAGCATTCTGAATATGAAAAAAAAAAATTCCCGAAATAACAACGAAAATATAGTCTAAATTAGGCTGAAAATTCCGTTGCATGACCCACCCATAGCGGGCGGTGGGCACCCATAGCAACGGAATTCACGTCCACTCATCATAACAATGCGAGGCCGATGAAGGAAGACAGCTCGACAACAAAACATCAGTGGCCTCAACGGACAACAACAAGAGCTTCAATCCACGATGGAGGCAGCTCAGACAACAACGAAGATATTGAAATGCCAGCTGTCACTGGTATTCACAACACCAAGGGATTGCAGGAATTTGATGGCAGTGAAGAAGGTTTGGTGGATGAATCAGATGTTGATGAGGCATATTCAGAAACAGAGGGGGAGTGGAAGGAAGAAGCTCTGCAAGAAATATTGATTCAGTATGCAGAGCAACAAGGCGACGGTGTCTATGACAAAGATTGGTTTCTATTCACCTTAAGAAGCTCAAGAAGCAAAAAATAGGTGCACACTTATCTTTCAACCATCAACAGTCACTGAAATTCTTTAATGCAGAGCATCCTAAGACTTATGTGAAAGGCTCGGATGTCATGAATAAATCGGGCTGCACACAATGCTGATACAAAAAGGAAACCAAAAACCAGAAGAGGTTGGATGAGTTCCATACAAAGCTGGAGCCAAGAGAGAATCTGTGCTCTGCAGCTGCTTCGAGCATGTTAAACCACATCAGTGAACAACCTATTCAACAGAAGGCCACTTTACCTTCGAGCATTTCTCCACTGCCACCCCTAGAGCCTGATGTCTGCATTGGAGAGGAAACTTTAGAAGTTGAAATTGCATCAGCCTTGCCATACAGTGTTCTTGTCTGTGAAGAAAGTGTCAACATACAAACCATGTTGGAATATTTGATAGCACAAATGATTCCATTCCCCATCTATACTTTCTATATTTAGTACTATGCATCTCACCTCACTATTTAGCCCCTGTTATGTAGACTTTATAGTTAACCATTTCATATGCCCCCATATCATTAGTTTTATTATGTAGTCTTTGGCTCGAGAATATGTACTTAAGGACATTATTTGTACAGTATTCACTACACGTTTACCTATAATTTATTGCGGTTTTCTCGTATTTCCTGTGCTTGCTATTGTCTTTTCAACAAATCCCACCCAACATCGAGATCTTGCCAGCTTCCAGTGGTGTCTGTATTCGTGAAGAGAGTGTTAATGTTGAAATACCTGGAGTGCAGGCCTTGAATGAGGATGACTGGGAAGATGATCTTGATGATACGGTTCGTGGGGTTACAGAAATTCGAAGCTGGAAGGACCTGAAGGAATAAACCAATGCGATCTCAAGAAGGGCATAAAGACATCAACACTACCACTTTTGCATATAATATATGCAACTGCTATTGGACCAGTCCAATGATCCCCATCTCCTCTAATGGAAGGTGCTGTTGTGAGTTTGGAGATGGTTCATGTTGGAATATTGTTTAGTACAAATGATTCAATTCCCATCTGTGCTTACTGTATTTAGGACTATGCATCTCACTTAATTACTCAGCCACTATTATGCAGATGTTATGATTAGTAGGGGATGGTCTTCCTTTCCCTTCTGACTTCTCAATTACTAATAATATTCAAGGACTTCGTCCTGGACTTTGTTATATGGTATTCAATTCATTATTTTCTTAGGTCAAAGGTATAGGGTGGTTCTTTCTCTCAAAATACTAACTCTCTAGCTAGCACTTATAAATTTGAAACCGAACCAAGATTTGCTTATGCTCTCTGACTTAGCACTGTAGGAGCAAATGGGCTCATCACTGCGGATCACATTGCGAGAGAACAGGGGTGAAATCCCTGTTACCCTTTTCCTTCCTTATCCTCGGGTTTTTATCCCATACTGGAGGGCTATTCTTAGCCCATTTCTTTTTCTGGTTTTTCAGTTCGCTTGTATTTCGGACATCGCTTACTAGTGGTCGCACGTTTATTCATATTTATACTCTGGACGTTTGTCTCACCGGAGTCTTTCTCTGCTATTTTGCTCCCTTCTTCGGAGCCTGTCTAACATAGATAGTGTTTTGCTCTTCTGTGTCTCCCTTACTTATCTTCTTTCTGTGTCTTGTAGGTTTCTTACTGACTTAGTATAGGATTGTGTATTCTATTCTGCATTATTTTATTTCCATTTTTCTATGATCATCCGTCAGTTTTACTTTTGTGTGTCGATCTCCTATGTTTCTTATTCCCACATTGTGTGTTGTTGTTAGGGCTCATGTCTGCAGCCAAACAAATACCACTGTCATTTCGGTTCTGCTGCGCTATAGCTGTTCTTGGTTACAGCTTAGCCATATCAGTTCCCCCGGGTTCTGAGTGCTGGTGCTATACTCGGCGCAGCTACACTCTGCATTATCCTTCGTTCTAGCTAGCCTGTTCTTTATATTACTTAGAATTTTATTACTGTACTGTCTTTCTGTAGCTAGATGTCTTCACCCAAATACCATACATTCCAAAGCTGGTATTTAGTATTTCCTTAGTGTTTAGGTGTAGATCCACCTGGGGCGTATCACTACCAATATCAACACCTGCACTGCCTACATCTTGCATGGTTGTAATGCTCGTGTTGACCTCTTCATGCCATTATACTTTTCAGCCAGTACCTCTCACATGTTCCTACCCCTCATACCATGCCCTATTTTCCCTATGGAATTGATTCCAGTGAGTTTAGGTTCCTCTTCCCATTCTTTGATTAAAGAATGTCTGAGGAACCTCTTATCACAAACACCTATGTCCATTGGAGAGCCCTTGAAAAATAGTTACCTTGAGCAAGATGCCTGGTTAGAGAAAGTATTCTGCTCCTAAATCCAGGATAAGATAGAATAACCATAAGTATCATCTTTTAACAAATCTGGTGTATTTTTACCAGTGACTTTGTTAGGTTGGAGCTGGTCCTGCAGGCCTCATATTTGCTCTCTTGCTGCTAATCAATGGAGTATCTGTTTGCATCATCAACAAAGTAAATAAATATAGGCTTAGCAAGCAAGGAGCTGGAGTGATGGTTGATGTTATAATTTTTTCTTCTTTGTGCTGGTGACTAAGTGAACTTCTATGCAGCCATGCTCTCTTGAACTTCATAACTTACTGGGTACCTTGGACAACATCTTGGATACTGTGGGGCCTATAATCTCCATACAACCTTACAAACTTCCTGGGGGGACAAAGCCTCTGAAGATACTTGAGATGTTGCTACATGTTGAACCCACTCCCCAATGTCCTTACATATGTAAGGCTATGATTATTCACTCACCATAATTTTTATTTTTTGATAACAATGTTATAGACAAATATTGTCATAATTGGACAGAACCTTCATGGACACATACTTTGTTCCCATCTAGAGGAAGTAGCACAACTTGAGAAATATTTAGTTATTGAGTTATTGCATGTATAACTAGTTCTATGCTGAATAACTACTTTTTACTCCCAATAACTAGACTATAATTATTTAAGGTAACACTACTTTATTAAGATTTAGTTATTGATATATTACATGAATAACTAGTTTTATGCTGAATAACTACTTTTTACTCCTAATAACTAGACTACAATCATGCATCCAAATTATGGCAGCTAAATTCTTGCTTCTGAGTTATGGTGCCTAAATTCTTGCTTCTGAGTTATGGTACCTAATAAATTGTGCAATCCTGTCTTCCTGCTTCAGGATGACCAAAATTTTGCATAATTACAGACTGAGGATATCCCCAAAATACTCTGCATGGCTTGCTACATGCCTCCTGAATGAACCTGCTCTATTAATAATCAATGTTTGTAAGAAAAATGGAAATGATTAATCTTATTCTTGCTCCACCATCATGTTGACATACATTATTTCCCCCCTTCTGATCACTCAGTTGTATGGCCATGTCCAGGCATGCTGGAGAGCCAAGCCTGCCAAGGACTTTGGCAAGAGCACATTGTATGATGTCTCCACTACAACTCTCCCATCTCCTCCATACCCTGTATGGTTGACCAGCTGTGTCAGGCAGGATTTCAAAATTCAAACAACTTCAACTGAGTAGCAAAGTGGTTGTGCCTGAATTTGATCCAATCACTGGTATCTTGGCTTTCTTGTACTCTCAGCTAACATGATTGTCACCTGTCAGGCACTACCACACCCATTAATAGCACTGCTGGCATCCCATACAAATGTCCATGCATGCAGTTATACACAACATACACACTATTTCTGGTATTCTTGCCTATTTTTCAATGGATCTTCTTGTATATTAGGTATGGGATCTACTATACATGCAATATATACTGAGAAATTGATTCTATAGCACTCAGAAGTGAGTAGAGTGAGCAATGGTAGCAAAGGAGGAGGGGGGGGGTGACTACTACACACCACTAGACATGCATATGGAGGGAGAGAATGTGTATTTTATGACCCATTATTGAATAGAAGGAATGAAAAGCAGATTGTAGTTCCATAGAAGACATAAGAGCTTGAAAAGTGTGAATATGCATCTGGGAGAGGAGGAGTATACTTTGTCCTTCTATTGTTGTGCATCCTGGGACTCATTGAAGGCTTTCTCATCTGCAACCTTTGCTACCAGTGTTGATGGTAAGACTCCCTGCACCTGGTTGCAAAACACTTTCCATGTTGCATGCTGTTCATTGATGAGGTCACAGAGGACCTTTGGCATGGCCTGCCAGATGCTGTGGATGAGTAAGCCATCCTTGTTGGGAATCACATTGGCAAGATGTTCAATCTTGTCTGCCCATACCACATGTGTAAATTCCTTGACTCCATTGGTATCCTTCTTCTTTCCCAGCTCCTTGACTACAATCCTACATTCCTCTAATCTTGCCTGCTTCTCTGCCCTTGATTTGCTAGTTGTTGCTTTCCTTGGCCATCTCATTTTGAAGGCCTCTGCTAGGTGTGCCCACATGTCCTTTTTGGCAGCATTGAGATTTTGAAACCAGTCATGTGCTGCAGAGCCTGGTTTCAGACTAAAGTTGAAGTAGTCAATCTTGGCTGTATTGTTCCATGTGGACATGTTTAGGAAGTGGCAGGATATCTTCTTGAAGAAGTCTTGTGGATCTTCACTGCATTCACCATCCCCATAGAATAAATCAATGTTGGTGCTCATGAGGTCTGGTGTGGGATCTGGGAAGACAGGCGCTGAATAGGGTGGTGGTAGTAGTGATGGAGATGGGGAGTTTTCAGTGGAGGCTGTAAGGGTTGACAAGGTGGAGACTGTGGTTGGTGTGTCCAGAGCAGAGGGAAACAGGGCAGGTGAAAATCCCAATGGTGTGTTCAATATCTCTGGTTGGAAATGTGTTTGAAATGTGGGGAGCAAGGTGCTAGGCATGCCCACAGTCCTGGAAAATGCTGTTGGTCGGATTGCACCAGTGTAGTGTGTTTATATTTAGTAGATGATGCAGGAATACCTGACAGACAAAACAGACAACAGACAATAGTTGGGGAGATGCACCACAGACAAATATAAATGTGGTCAAGCATGGTTCAAACTCACTCTCATCACCAGATGGAGATGCAGTGGGTGGTTGTACAGAACATGTTGGTGGCATGTTGGTCCCTGCACCAGCATGCCTTCACATGCTGCACTGCTGTGGGAATCTCCACAACTAATCTACTGTGCCTGTCTCATGTGATCTACTATCTAATCTAGCTGCCTGCACTGCCACATCAGAAACCCTTCTGACATTACTTCTGACATTCTCCAACATAGCGCTATCATAACCTGTGACCTCTCATTCCTAATTTAGTTTGGGAACAAGTCTTGACACTTGGCTATCCAGCATGCCTGAACATGGCCATACAACTGAGTGATCAGCAATCAGAAGGGGGGGAAGAATGTATGTCAACATGATGGTGGAGCAAGAATAAGATTGACCATTTTCATTTTTCTTAAAAACATTGATTATTAACAGAGCAGGTTCATTCAGGAGGCATGTAGAAAGCCATGCAGAGTGTTTTGGGGATATCCTCTGTCTGTAATTAGGCAAATGTTGGTCATCCTGAAGCAGGAAGACAGGATTGCACAATTTATTATGCACAATAACTCCGAAGCAAGAATCGTTGTTGGAATTTTGAAATCCTGCCTGACACAGCTGGTCAACTTTAGCCTGACATGTCATTGCTTTAATTTTTGTAACAACAGCAATTGATTTCTTTACAAATTCAGCTACATTACACCCATATATACTATCTATTCAAACCTAAATCGGCAAGGTTATAGGGCAGCATCTGTGGGCGGGATAGATTACAGAATGCTAAGATCAAAAAAGGCACGAAGCGCTGAGCGGCTATTGAGCTAAGAGCGCGCTATCATCCGGCTGTTTTTGGGTTGTTCCTCACACATGACCGTGGGCAATCACTGATCTGAAGGTTTCCACCGATATGTAATTCTTGTTGCATCGTGTCTCAACTTTCTATCCCAGACCAAGATCTACACTCATCTGCAACTTTGCATAATGTCTTCTGTATTAAGAATCATCGTCTGTATGGCTGGCCCTTACTACAACGTTTATACACTCGTGTCCGAGGCGGTGAGACGCTCCTGGGACGTACACATCATCCTTACTCCAAACACAAAGGCTTTTTTCAACGATGTCCTCCTTCAACGACTTGAAGAATTAATTCAAAAACCTGTACGATATCAACCAGCTGCCACATTACACCATCCAAAGGAGCCTTCAGTAGGTCCAATTGGGAAAGGTAGCACCATCCTCCGTGACAGTACTTTACACTCCCCCACCATTCCCATGGGATTCCCATGGGAATGGAATGATTCCCTGCCATTCCCTGCCATT
>JASFDH010001507.1:0-14509 GCA_036937195.1 Nidularia pulvinata
CCTCTTCAGCAGCCAGCATTCCTGGGTATAACCAATGAGCAGCCATGGAGTACTCGCAGACTACGCGTCGCCGAGCATTTGCTAAGCGAAAATGTTGTTATTGCTGGTAGGTTGCCTTGTTTTTTACCATACAGTTAACTTCAACCCGTGTTTGGCCATAGATTTTCAAGAAGCTTTGGTTAGGCAAGTTCATGATCTCGCCGATCTCTTCGGAAATGAGTGGGCATGGGTACGTGCGACATAATTCCGCGTTTTATAACTAATCAGGAGAGATTGATAGATTGGTGTGGGTCGCGATGACGGTGTTGAAGCTGGAGAATTTAGCCCTATTTTCTACAAGAAGTATATCGCTATGTTAAATCATCAACTTTCTCACGAAAACTGATTATGGTCTCTTAGATCTGAATTCCAGTTGCTTTCCAACGACTCATTCTGGCTTTCGTGCGTTGAATATTCTGGTTCTCAGCTCAATAGTCTATTTACTCCGAGTCTAAAATTCTTAGAAATACCCCATTCCAGCCTTCGAAATTTCCCGGTGCTGGCTCGTTCCGTATCTGTACTGCAGCACATTTTGCTCTTGCAAATGATCCATCTACCAAGTTTACACTTCTTAATACCCATCTCGACGACCAATCAGACGCACAACGCCGCTTAGCAGCGTCACTTCTTCTCACGCGCGCGAGATTTGAGGCAGTTAACACTAATGCTGCTGTGATAATCACAGGTGATTTCAATAGGCAAGTCCCACTGAAATATGTATATCTGAGAACGTACTTATCATAACTAAATTTCTTACCCAGCCCATCGAACGGCACAGATTCTGGCGCGTACAGTATAATCACCGGAAGCATTCCTCCAGTTGCCATAAATGCGACATTCGCAGCCAAATTCGCAGTTAAGAGCGACCAGCTCCCGGGTTTCAAAATGCTCGATCTGCGAAAAGAAGCGCCGAGGCACAACATATCCACTAACTTTGCTACCTTTACGGGGTTTACGAAGCCAAATGACACCTCGCAGTGGTCAAGGATTGATTTTGTATTTGGCGGAAGTAACGGCAGATGGTTAGTTCAAGCTTGACTGGTTCAACGGCTAAAATACTAATTTTCGCTCTTCATCCTCTGCAATCAGGAATACCAGTGTATATAAAGTGGGAACTTCATTATCCGACGATGGTACCTTAGACAGCGACCACCGCCCAGTATTTGCAGACATCTCTATTTGACATGTCCAATTTGAATAAAGTTGGAGATCTACAATTTATCGTTCTTTCCGGGTCTACCTTTGAAGAAGGAAATATCAGTCAGATTTGACCTTATGTGAATCCCTTCACAGGACTCGGCAGCGGGCGCATGCTCAATGCTAAGATGAACCTCATACACTAAGTATATTACACTACAATTATCCACCACCAGATGTTACATAATCACACGATGTCACCTAAGACTTGATTTCGCTCTCCTGCTGCTAAAACTCAATGTATCTACACAATTCTTTTTGAAACTTGTGCAGATGGACGTAATGGATATATAAATTCATCTTTTTGACATGTACATGTTCCTAATAACTGCAATTTCTTAATACTGGTTGTAAATTTGTGATCCTCAAACAATGGTAGGGCCTTCATAAATGTTGGTGGGTTGAATCTATGGAATAGAAGGACCTAAATATCTTTTCTACATTCATTGGGCATCATATAGAGCACCAAATTTTATGATATATGCATAATTTCAGGTGCTATGCACCATTTTGTGATATAACTTCGAATTACGGCCAAATTGCTATGAAAATTACTTCGGAAATAATTCACGGATGACATAGTGAATCTTCATATTAATATTTCAAGGATCCATGATATGTGAAATGCAATACAGAAATGAGCGAAGAAACTGATGGAAAGCAGCTCAAATGATGTTGTAACAGTGAGTGATAATAACAGAAAATAAGTACATAATAAAGAACGATAAATATACATGCAAGTGGTTAAGATATGTAAGATATAAAGAATCTCTTGAATACCTACAACAGAAAGCTTTCAAATGCATAAAATTTGAAATCAATAGGTGCAGTAGTTGCGTAGAACAAAGTCAGGTCGTGATTGTTGTCACATCTAACAGTCCATAGCTATATTTATCTAAAAACTGTATAAGGTTGAATGGTCTAGTGGTTATGATTTCTGTCTCACATATATGGATGTTGTTCACAGAAGGTCCCCAGTTCGATCCTGGGTTCAACCATTTTTTTTACACCGTACATATTTAAAGTAATGGGTGCAGTTTGAGTGCCATCTGTTTCCTGGTTATCTGTTCCAAATTTCACACCATAACTGATTCTAGTCCAAGGTCAAGCATAGGAATTAACCCTATCAGTTTTATATTTTACTAGCAGTCCATGTGAAGGGTGGGTATGTACTTATAAAACACGGCGTCACGAATAAAGAAAGGTAGGAAAATATAATAACAAAGCCCCCCAGCAACGATAAATAATGTCTACGGCCTCGGCGATAACCGCACATCGGCCAGCGATGCGCTAGGAATCGGCGAATTACTGTGACTCCGCGACCCAGGCCCATTCCCGTTAGGTGTCCGCCGTCCCGCCACCGCAGCGAGCCCTTTTGCCTTCTGCAGCCGAGTCCGTTCATTCGCGTCCTCATCCTCGTCCGACTCGTCCTCCTCCCGCAGCAGCTGGAGCCCCACACTCTCCGTCGCCGGCTCTCCCTCGTCGAACGCATTGAACAGTGTCTCCGACTGCGCGCGGTACAGTGAACCCTGTCGCCCGTGCCGCGAGCCACCTAGGCGTGCGGCCGCCCCGTCCCCGCGCTCTATAGGCACGCCGTTCCACCCGTCGAGGGACATGCGCCCCTGGAGGCTCATGCGTGGGTTGAGTAACCCGCCTTCGAGCGCGCCGTGGTGCCCATTTTGGTCTAATGGAGGTTCTGGCACACGGGAGAGGTTGAGCAGGTGCACGCCGAGGAAGGTGACAATGAAGCCGGCGATGAGGGAGATGGTGTTGGTGCCGTCGGTGGTGTTGAATCCTTGGAAGAGGATGAGGGAGGCGACGATGGTCGCTGTTGAGAAGCCGACGTAATACATGGGGTTCACTCTGAGGAGGGAGTCAATGTCAGCATAACTGTGGTCAGGCATGAACTGCTTACACGTTGGTCGAGAATGTATCCAGAGCTTTGTTGAAGTAGTTCATTTGCACCACGATACACAACGCCGTAACGATCCCGAACACATATGTGCTCGGGTGCGAGAACTGGTTGTTGCCTGCGAAGGTTAGTTTTACTGCCACGCCAAACCCTTTGATGGACATCACAGAGACCGAGCCGACGACCGAGCAGATAGAGATGTAGACGAATGGATGTGAACGCCCATGCCTGGGCGCGACGACGTATATCATGACGAGGGAGAAAACGAGAACGGTGAAGCAATACATTAGGAACCCTGGATCGAAGCTTGTGCTCAGGAACAAACTCCCCCAACGGAACGAAACTACGTAAAACGCACCTGGCTGTACAGCGTAATGTAGAATTTCGTCGACTGTTTCGACAGGCTTGTCTTCAGGGGCGTGTAGGACGATGATTAGGGAGCCTAAGAGACATAATGTGCATCCGAGCCGCCCTAGGTGGCCCAGTTCTTCGTTAAGCAGGAAGGAGGCGAGTACAGCACTGTCCGGGGACGGAGATAGAGTCAGAACCCACGCATGGCGGGGATGCGGGTGGGCATTGACGAGTACTCACCCGATGAGAACGCTCAGAGCGCCGAGGGGAGTGACCAGTATTGGGGGTGCAAAGGTATACGCGGCGAAGTTGGCGGCTGCAGATTGCGAGCGATTAGATTAAGGGTGGGTTGCATAGGGCACGAAACTCGACGGACCTTCTCCCAGCACCACTAGTAGGAGGAAGAGAGGACAAAGTTAGTCCAAAGGATCCGCGGAAGCAGTAGCAACAGCGTCGGTTACGCACATGTCGACATCCCCGCCCACCAAATCGGACTGCGGAGGTAAGCCAGGCTGTCTGACGCTTGCGAGCCGTGCTCTGCATGTCTGCCCGCATCGTTGAGGCCCTACAAGTAGAGGAAGCGGGGCGTCAGCGGGAAAAAAGCGACATGTCATGGGTATCATGGTCGATTTCCCCACACGAGCATACCTTTTTGGTTATGATGAAACTCGTGCCGATGGCGACTGAGCTGGAGACGGCGAGGATGAGCCCGATGTACTTGTCGTCGACCATGGAGGGGGGTGCTATGGGAGGGTCGTGGCCGTCGTGTGGAAAAGATGGAAGGGGCCCTGGGCCGTTAAGAAATATGGCAGCGGGTATGGTACAGCGGTATGCACTCAAAATCACCGCGCCAGGCCCGGTTACATTATCGTGGCATTCTTTCCCACGGATTATTTGTTTGTACACCAGGGCACTGTCCGTCGCCATTCAAGTTCAGAATCATTCATTTCACTCATCGCATCCTATTCGCTCCGATTATCTCGAGAATATATGTACCATAATCAAGAAAAGTATGTCTATCTACACTGTCGAATGCAAGGGGTATGTATCATTATGTTAATGCAAGATGCTGTAGCAGGCCGGAGTAGTGGTATAATACAATAGTGGGTGAGTCAAGCCGAGGCAGAGTTGGGGGGATATCGCTAGAGCAGAAGTTGGGGTGTTGGGCCAATAGATACAAACGGGCACGGGCAAGAGGGGCAGTCGCGGGCAATGCAGGGCGAAGACTAGATATATGAACAAAGGAGGTGAGAGTGTTACCATTATATGACTCAAACAGTGCTTCACAATGAGTGGCGGGCAGGACTTCCTAATGGCGGCGGCGCGATTTTTTGAAGAGCGGAGTGGTGTGCAGGTGCGGACGGTCGAGATCTTCACTCTGGCTGGCGGGAATGTCTGCTCAAACTTAATGGATAGGAATGTCACGCGCATCGTCCCCTTCAAACGGAGTCCCACACTTTATGGTCAGCATGAGGATCCCGCTATCCAGTCTTGCGTCGATCTCCTCTTCCTACACGCATGGCGGCAAGGGCGAGCACCACGCAGGAAGAGGGCGACGAAGGGGACGTGCCATTGCGGACGTGGAAGAAAGAGGCGCGCAGCAACAACACACGGACAGGGGTGAAAAAAAAAAAAGGGAAAACCAAAAGTCAAACACTCAACTCACAAATAGACAGGGTCTTAAAAGGCGCCCCCGAGAGAGAGAAGAAGGGAAATAGGCGCACTTTGATATCAGAGGGGACTGCAAATGTCCTCGAGAACTCGCCGAACTTGCGCTCCCGCACCGCCCACCGGTTGCGCTGCTGCTGTCCCGGTCCTCCGTCAGAGGGCGTGGGCGGCAACCGGCTCCGCGCGACGCCGCGCACCACTAGCTGCTTCACCCGATTTATGGAGCACGTCGACAGCGTAACACTTAGATCGTTCCGGTCCACGCCTGGCAGCTCACATGCTACCACCAGGGTGTGCGTATCCTCATAATATTCAGTTTCTGTGGTGATGACGTAGCGCCCTACGCGTGGTTGCGGTCGTGTGTTTTCTTGTGCCGACGGGACGCCTGCGTGTGGTGAGACGACGTTTGGATATGGCGAGTGGATGTTTGGATGTGGTGAGGGGACCCCACTTGGTCCAGGTGAGGGCACGCCGCCTGCTTGTGGCGAATCCGAGTAAATACCAATGCGTTGCCCGACAGGCGAGCTGGCGACACACATCAGCATTTCGGCTCTACGCCACACCACAGCGGCGTTATGAATGATGGACGTACTTTATGGCAGACCCAAAACTTGACATGCGCGCACTCATAGGCGAGGGCAGCGCTGGGGAGGGCATCGCGCTCGAGGACGCCCCGGCCGCCACGATGGCAGGGGGCATCTTTTGCCCTGCGAACCTTACATGTTGCTGTTCTTGCTGGCCACGCACAGAGCCCTGCTTCGAGGATGTCGACGGCGTAGCCGAGCCACCTCTGGCTCCACTCGACCGGCCATACGGGTTCTGTTTCTGCATACGCGTGGTTCCCGAGCGGCCCGTGCGCACGGGCATTGTCGGTTGAACGGACGTTACTGCAGGGAGCGGACTGCGCACGCCGCTGGCAGTCGGACTGATTATGCTGGACGTAGTAGACGTCAAGTCAGTGGGCCGTCCAAATAGCATGGAGAGCTGCATCTTGCTAGGCTCTAACCTTTGATGCGGGCTTTCCTCAGGGTATAGTTGCGGTTGATGAGGATGGTGCAGCCGTATAGGCTCATCAGTGTGCACTCCAGGCATTTCAACATGGTATTGACTGGGCACTATCTGGTGAGGCTCAAGTTGAAGGATATGGGAGTCTTGTGGCGTCGAACTGGGTGTAGAATCTTGCGTTTGCTGCTGCTGTTGAAGTTGCTGGTGCTGCTGATGCATGAGCTGGTCTGACTGTTGCGGGGACTGTTGCTGCTGCTGCTCTATCGTGTTCCACGCGGGAGTGTCGCTGGGCTCATCGGGGAACGAATATGAATATGACATGGCGAAAGCATGTATCGTAAAATTGTGGGAGCGCAAGCTTATATAGTGGCGGGCGTGTTGTGAGTCACAATTCCTGAAATATATCCGCTCCCGTCACACCCCTTCGAACAATGGACATGAGGCAAACAGACCCCAGAGCACTGCTTTAATCCCGCCAATCAGGAGAGAGTGCGCAACCTGAAGTTCGGGGTCCCGGCGCGTTTGCACAGCCCGCGTCGGGATCACGTGGGCGCTTTATCCCGATTTGGGTTGTTTGGCCCACTTTGGTCCTCTCCCGAGCCCCGAACGCCCGACGGTATCATTCCATTGTCTTGCAAATACGCGCAAATCGCCTGGTCTCTAGGCACAGCTCTCCTCCATGCCTTGTACTGCGAAAACGATGTATTTTAGTAGCATTAGAGGATTACAATATGATTCATAATGACATTGGAATGTAGTAACTGCAAGCGCTGATGATTGAGAAGAAGAGTAAAAACAATAAGCAGCATGCGCGTCCGGGCTAAGTCAGTGATGTCGATGACTCCAAGGCGGGCTTGTCCAAGTCAAGTGTATCGAGTTTGACACCTGCAGTCGCATCAATCACCTCCGTGATATTAGACACCTCGAACGTAGAAGTCAGGCTCTGGCTGCCCGCCCGACTCCTTGGCAGAAGGGACCCCGTTTCTGCCACGCGTGCGCCCCGCTCGATACTCGCCCTACGGCTCGTCCGGAGGTTCCCCGTCTCTGCCACCCGGCGGTCCACGCTGCCCCGCCGCGCGTTCGAGCTCCGCCGGCTGAGCGGCTCGACGGGGGACGTGGACGTGTCGCGGTGCGGCATGTGGTAGATTACGCTCGGGGAGCCGAACGACGACGAGAGCGACGGCGGCGGCACGGAGGGATACGACAGGCCGCGCGAGGGCGCGCCGAAGGACACTTGGTTGGCGTTAAACGAGAGGGAAGAGGGTGGACTCGTGATGTTTGTGTTGGTGCTGAGGAAGCTGGCGGGGTTGGTGGTCACCGGGGAGAATGGGAATGGCGAGTCCGCCGAAGACGGGGAGTGTGAGAGTGGTGTGTTGTTTTCTGATGAGTTGTTAATAGGCCTGTGGATTTGCGATGGTGGACGAGGAATGGGGACGCCAGCTGGTATTGGCCGCGGGGCATGTGTGGGGACATGGAACATCGATGTTGATGGAGAAGATACGTTCGACCATGAGGATGAAGATGAACGGTGGTGTGTGGGCTGCGAGTAAGGGTCGGAAGAAGGCAGCCCTATCAGGTTGTCCACGGGCAATCCTAACTGTTGAGTGTCATAACATACTCTAAATGAGTATGCCCACAACAAAAAGTAGAAATCAAAACACGCACTCGTCTTCGATGTTCAATGAGCTCCTCGCGATAAATCTCATTCAGTCTGGTAACCCTGATATAGTCTCTTTCAGTATCCACCAGGCGGTTCCTCAGCTGTTCATTCTCGCGCCGCATCGCTTCAAGCATCATTTCCGCCGTCGGCTCACCCGGCTCCCCAGACATGAACGAGCGAAAGCCAACCCTTGCATCTGGGGACACGCTCACGCCCGTCGCGCCATTAGCTTGCTGTTGCTGTAGTTGCTGTTGGGCCAAACGAAGAGCAGTAAGCTCCCTGGACATCCTGTTAACATGCGATTCCGACTCGGCTTCGAGTGCATTTTCCAATCCGATCTTCTCTTCGCGAAGCTTTTTAGGGGTGAGGGATGAGCGCTACACCGTTCTGTAGGCAGACGCGAAAGCATGCTCACCTGTTCTAGCTTCCGAGAGAGCACGTTGATGATTCGCTCCTCCTCTGCCTCGTAGGCATTTATGAGGTCCTCTTGGCGACTGTTTAAGCTAGCTGAAGATAATCGACGCGGAATGGGCGGCGAGAACGACATCGTGCGTCGTCAACTGGCGAGATGGGGGCGCCGACCGATGAGGAGAGAGCCGCAATAGAGAGAAACCTTGGGCAGCGCTTAAGAGCGAATCAGCAAATAGCAAAGTATTTTACGTGGAACAAATTGAGCGCGAGTCATTAGCTTGGTCGCTGGGCTATCCCTGGCGAGGGCTATCCCAGAATGGCTCCCGGATATCCGGATCCCGGGAGACGCTTCTGACGTAGACCGTGCGAACACCTCCGGTCCTGGTCCTTGTCTTCCTACCTCTTCTGTATGCATTCCATTCTGTTCTTCAACATAGAAAAAAAATTTATCGAGTTGTAAGTATGGCAAGGCATTATATAGTTCCCAAAAATATGTGCTGGCTTCATTGACCTTCGGCCTCGATTTTTAAAGAACTCTCAGGAACGGAAAGCAATCTCCCTGTCTTCAAGTTTTCATACCACGTGGCACGTACACACCAGCATCTCCATTATCTCACCTACATACCGAAGGTAATGATAAAACACACACTTTCTACTGGTACATGCCCATGTTGGTCCATGAAATACCCCAACCTGCCCTGCAGTGCCTGGCCCTGCCGTACGCCCGCAGTGAACCCGGAGGAAACCTGATCTCATCCATGCCGTCCGTAACAGCGCCTATGCCGCGATGACAATATGTCTGATAATCATTGCATCTCGCCATGATGTAACTCCCGTTCGTTCCTTGTGCCTCGGAGCTTGTGCTGGGCAGGCTTTAAACGCAAACGGGTGAGACCACAAACTCCCTCATCGTCGGACGTTGAGCGTTCCATCAACACGACTTCATCTACCACTCTTACTCATAGATCCGGGAATCCAAGCAGCCCTCCCCCCGCTCCTAGGCTCGAAAGTGTGGGCCAGAACCCACTGTCCATGATGGGAGGATCAGGGAAATCGATGTGCAGCAGCTGCCGCTCGTTGAACACGCTGAACGGCCCCTTCCTCATGAATTGCTCCGACCACGAGTGTTCATATCTTGGATAATGACGCACGGCGACTCTAAGCTTCTTGAGGTTCTCGCCCAAGTTCTCTTCGAGAATTTCCGGGAGATTGCCCCAGTCGAAGAGCTGCAGACGAAGGTGATCTGGGATCCCGAAGAACGCGAATGCATCGTTCGCGTCGTCCATGGTCAAGGAGATCGATACCTCGCTCAAATTAGGCGACTTGACGCGGGAGAACAGTGTGTTCATGAAGTTCTCCAGGCTCCGAGATTGGGTTTGCTGGTTGGAGATACGCAGCCCTTCGATGTGAATCGACTTCACATCCGTGCACGGGGCAAAATCGACTGCACCAAGTCGCTGGATGTCTGTTAAATGCAGACCCGTATCAGATAACGGCGGCTATCCGCGAGTACTATCAGATAAACAAGACGCACCAGGAATGCCACTAGGCAAATTGATATGCAGATGCTGGATTGAAGCCCCTGTGGCATCGATGTAATCGCGAATCATAGGGACGGTCGCCGATCCGCTTTCTAGGTTGACGCGGAAGGTGTGCACGGGGGGCACCGGCTTCTGTGAAAGGAACCACTCGAGGATCCCGTGCTGTGTATGCCGACCCACGTCCAGTAGCGGAATGCAGAACGGGACCTTTGGTTTGAACTGCGCCAGATCGCGGGGGAGGGCCTCCCACGATGACCGGGAGATGGAGAGCGCCTCCAGTGCGGGGAGGGAGCAGATGTACTGGAAGAACTGCGCGGGGGAATGGAATATCATCTGATGCGCCTCGAGGTTCTTCACCCCCTTCAGGTCGTGCAGGAGCCGCCAGAAGGGTGGCGGGATGTCTGCGAGCGAAATATCGGAGAACCGGACAGAATTGACGCGCTGGAGATGCGACCGGAGACGGAGGGGATTTTCGGGTTTATAGTATCCCGTTTTCTTCTTCCTTTGCGGGGCCCCGCGTAGGGGTTTACGTTCGCTGATCACGAGACGGGTGATCGCAGGGGTGATGCTGCTCCAGGGCATGTCTAGAAGGCGGAGGAATACGCATATGTTGGAGCATTCTAGTGCGACCTCCGAGAAGAGATGGTGGCGACTAGCAGGGACGAACGCGGAAGCGGCAAGGGCGCACGCTAGGAGAGCGGGGCGGTCGTTGTGTAGGTAGTCGACGATTGTGTCTATCGTTTCTGACGGGAGTGCGGGCAGCATACTGCTAGCTCGTGGCGGATGGTGGGGTACGTATTCTAAATGCATTACCGGTCACAGTGGATCGATTGTATATGGTGCCGGTAGACACGCACCTAACACGCACCGGAATATCAAGCGTCAATCAGCGCGTGGTTCTTCGGGAGCTGGAGAATCTCCTGCCTTCGCGGCGGATAGATGGTCGGAACAGGTGAGAAGCGTGAGGATAAGCTGGATAGTGTAGCTAGTATCAACTCAGGGAGGTTCCAATGTGGTATAAATACCTTTTCAAGATCCCAAGAGGAAAGGGTTTTTCTTTACTCAGGTTACGAGCGGGGCAATTATTCCTCGGAGTTCAGGCAAGTGGTACCTGGAGCATAAGTAGCTAACCAGAGTCTTCGAACACTGGACGTCGAATATGCTTGAATTCGCGACAGCGCTTGGTTTGCCGAGTTTCGGAGAATTAAGCATGCAAAGTCTGGACATCAGCGTTTCAACCTGGCTCCTGTGGGGTACAACGGCATCCAAAGCTCTTGATCGAGATGATACAGTGCTGAAGTGCTTGAGTTCGAGATCTTGTGCTGGTCTTGCTCTTGCGATAGAATGGTGACGTGGCGCAGCCTAAGCCATCCGACACAGAAGATGCCGAACGGTAAAGGAAGTGTTCTAAGAAGTCATCTAGAGGCGTTAGGTAGGCTGCGAAGGAACCGTACGTGCGGCGTATCGATGATTTGAAGACATGGCAGTGATGATGATGGTGGTCGGGAGAGAAGACATACCGGCCGGTACATTTCGCTAATGAATAGCAGTGATCACAAAGGCAAGTGCCGATAACCCAGGTATCGCTAAACGAGAAAAGGTATACTGTAAGTGCTATTCCTGTACACCTCCAGCGCACATACCAGGGAACAGCTTTTGAACTAAAACACAGAACAATGCACCTCCAAAGGACATAATATCAGAATTAAAGAGGGGCATAACAACGTCAAGGAGAACTCGAAGAATTTGAAGGAAAGGAAATAATAAGAGGGAACTTGAAGAGAAGCATTAAACGATAAACGTCCAATGGTACTATCTACGTTGGAAAGAACCTAGGAAAACATAATCCATGGACACCATAGCCAGACAGCCCCAAGGCAGAATGCCCACAGCTCAAAGAATTTTGCCACGTCCCGACGCAGGACCGGACACACGCTCCAGTCTACTCAACCCGTCCACCACACGCCCACGCCCTCTAGAAATCGTACCCCTCCACTTTGAATGTCTTCCCGTACTGCAGGTAGCTGTCCATAATCTTGAGGATCGATTCGGGGAGGCCCATGCTGAGGAGCGTGAACGAGATCTTCTGGTGCCCATGGATCTGGCCCAGCTTGAAGAAGGCGCGTGCGATCTGGGTGGGGTACTACGACGAGGCGGGTCAGCACAGGAATGAAAGCAACGCAAACACTCCACGAAGATAACTTACAGTCATCTCCGTATACTCCGCATACTGATATGCCGCAACCCTAATCGCCGTCTGTATCGACCTCTGTATGTCGCCCTCCTCCGCATACGTCTCCATCAGCTTCGCCCACGGCTTCACGGAGAACCGCGGTGTGTCGAGACACCGCTGGTACGCCTCCTTCGCCTCTTCCTTGTGGTGCAGGCGCAGGCCGAGGTCGCCCAAGATCTCCCACTCGAGCCCTGTCTTGCGGTACGCGACATGTTGCGTTTTGAAGTGCGCGACTTCGGCGCGGAAGATAGTCCATACGCGTAGGTCCTAGGGGAGGGGATGAGAACATGCGAGAGGGAAACAGAAGGAAGAGGAAGACACGCGCACCTCGTAAAGCACCATAAACAGATTATCCAGCCACCGTTCGCACAGCCGCTTATTGCTGAATGAGAATGGCTCCTGCGCCGCAGGCGAGGGCGATGAATCGGTACCCCCCGCGCCCTCCTCTCCCGCAGCAGCCTGTACGGGCTTCTCGAGGATGCCATTCGCGGGCGCGGTGCCATTCGTCGTGGGTGCGGCGGCAGACACAGGGGTATGTGCGCCCGGGCCGCCATCTTCTTCTTCCTCCTCTTCCTCTCCGTCTTCTTCTTCCTCATTGTCCTTCCTATCCTCTTCTACTTTCTTATCCTCCTTCTTCACCCTCTGGCTCTCCGTCGAAATTCTAATCGTCGGAATTGCGCTCTCCCCATCCTCCACAGCCGTGACATCGGCACTCGACCCCCCAGCGCTCCGAATCCCCTTCGTCGACGACGCATCGCCCCCCTCCCCTCCTTCACTATCCGACGAATCCCTTACCATGACCGTGCCATCCTCGTGTATCACCGCACGCCCCGCATCGCCCTGCGAGCTTTCCTCCCCGGACCCGTTGGCGTTCGGGTTGGAGACGGCGGAAATATCCCCCTGTGCCTTCTGCATGCGGTATTCTTCTTCCATGACGAAGACAGCACTCCGCGTTTTGAGCAGCTCGTCCCACCCGATCTGAGAGACGAGGCGGGTGAGGAGAGAGTAGGCGCGTGCCCAGGTGCCGCGTAGGCCGGGGGCGGGGAGGCGCTGGAGGGCCGGGTCGGCCTGGAGGAAGGGCGTTAGCAGTGGTTTTCAGAAAGGGCGAGGAAGAGGGATTGGATTCCCATGGAGAAGAGTGGGGTAAAGGCGGAGAATAAATGGGGTAGGGGGCCAGGAAGAGGAATCATGGCACGGGAGAGAAAATGGCGAGGAAACAGACGAAATTGGTATATGAGAGCAGCGTATGGGATATAGACGACGAAAGGGGGTGAATTGTGAAGATCAGCTCAAAAACGCACCTCATCATCCTCTGTCTTAGCCCTATCCGGTAGAATATCTCCGATCGTGCGGTGGAACGGGAGATGCACGCGCGCAGCAGGTAGGTTGCGGTGCGCATCGCGGCCATTGAAAGTGAACATCGGGCACGAGTTCAGTGTGAGCAGAGCCTATGGGAGGGGAGTTAGTATATGACCCCCAAAACTGTGAACACAAGCGAAAAACAAGGTAAACAAGGCAGACCCGCCCACTCACCGACTCATACATCCCCAAATCGATATACATATCCGTCAGCTTCTCCCACGTCACAAACTCGCTCGGTGCGCAGTTCACCGCCTGCCTTGCCAGCCTCAGAGCCCAATCGGCTTTGTCCTTCCCCGCCTGCAGGTCGCCGCGCGTGCGGAGGTAGTCCGCCTTGGCGCGGAGAAAATCGCACTGCGCGTGCAGCAGCGTGTAGGATTGGGGCGTTTGGCGGATAAAGGTAGACATGATTTGTACGGCTTTGACTTCTTCGTCTATGGGAGGAAGGGTGAGTGGGGGAAGGGGAGGGGGAAACAAGGGATGGGAGAAAAGGAATGAGCGGGGGAAGAAGAGGGAAAGGCACTCACTCATCCCAATATAACTCCTCGCCAACAGACTCGCCACCTCCGGCTCCCGCCTCACCACCTTCTCAAACAAATTCGCCGCTTGCTGGAACCTCCCGCTCTCCCCAAAATACTTCATCACCCCGGCGGTCAAATGGTTGCTCACCACCGTCGCGACCTGGATCTCGGGATCCGAGCCGACCTGCCACCCCTTCGGGAAGAGGGCCTCCGCGGCTTGGAGAAAGCGCAGCTCGCCTTCGGGGGTGGTGATGGGGTCGAGCTTGCGCCAGGCGTCGAGCCGGTAGGATGGATCTGCATCGTCGGAGGTGAGAATGGAGCGGAGGAGCGCGGAGACGTAGGTTTCAAGCCAGATTTCGGGGGTGGCTTCGTGCCTGTGGGGGGTTAGGGGTGAGGGTTATGAGAGGGGGGGAGGGACGCACCGTTCCCCACGCAGATCGATGACATAGGCGTTCACGCCCCCGGGGATCTTTACGTCTACGCGAATGTCGACGCGCGAGAAGGCATTGAAGCAACTACAACCCCCTTCGTTAGTACCTTGTAATAGTAGATAAATACAGACGCCCACGCACCAATAGCACCCATTCCGGACTTTCCACACAGGCGTCTTGG
>JASFDH010001508.1:0-14501 GCA_036937195.1 Nidularia pulvinata
GCCGCAGAGATGAGGTAACACAAAGAGGCGCCGGTTGCGACGCAACAACATGCCAGAGGGAGGGCGCGGGCGACGCCCCACACGGCGCCACCAAGGATGGAGAGGTACATGGAACCAGGGAGGGAGAAGGCTTGGAGGCTGCATGCATAGGTGAGCAGGACGAACGGACTCGAAGTGGAGCGACACGCACAAGAGGTACGTTGTTACATAGCATACGACGATGCGGTAGGGATAGATGTCTCTATATTTCTTGAGGAGACCATTGAGGTCCTGTAGTTGGGCGAAGGACTTGGGGATGCGCAGGAGAGGCCGATCCGCTCTAAAGTCCGGGGTCAGTCGGATCTCGAGGACAGACAACGTGCACGTACTCTTCGAGGGTCGGGAGAGCTAGCCAGAGGGTGCCACCAAGAAAGACAGTGCTTACTGCGAATATGCAGGCCATCTTGAGGGTGGCATTGAAGACGAGCTTGCTGGTGGAGGGGCGTCCGGGGGAGCGAGGGAAAGTGGCACCATATGAGGGGGTGTCGGGGCTGAGAAGGGGGGCGGTGTCGGGGATGCTGTCGTCGTCTTCGCGGACGGTGTCGAGGGTGTACATGGATGCGTTGCACTGGTTGGGATCGCGTGTAAAGGAAAGGGGAGTCATGGCGCAGCACGACGAGGGAATAATCTGGTCTGGGAGCAAGTTCAAGCCGCGGGTCACCGGAACGTATGAGCACACGTTATTATGTAAGCATAAATTTTGTGTCATATTCTAATGAGTCTATCGCAAATCTCGTATATAACTGCCTATGGCCATCTTCACGGAGATCCTTCACCGCAGCATCTCGCACAGCTGGAATCGACTGGGGCCTCGAACCATCCGGTGTGACAGCGTGTGACGCTGCTGTGCGGTGTGACTCGTTGTCTACCGCCGTACT
The DNA here is from genome assembly GCA_036937195.1 of Nidularia pulvinata. Taxonomy (NCBI): domain Eukaryota; kingdom Fungi; phylum Basidiomycota; class Agaricomycetes; order Agaricales; family Nidulariaceae; genus Nidularia; species Nidularia pulvinata. The sequence continues at coordinate 918 of JASFDH010001508.1, forward strand.
TCTTGCTCAAAAAACAAGAGAAAATAGAAGAATCGAGGACACATATGTGCGACGCAGCTTGCGAAATTCCAGAGGGAATGCGCAGCACACAAAGGCGGCAGAGTAAGAAGCAGATTGTCTGATATTCGGAGCAAGGAGAACAAGTGACTTGTCACAAATACTTGCAAATTATGGGTGTGTCAGCCAAACTCAGCAGGCTGGTGTCGCCGTCCTCAGCGCCGAGCACGTCCAGGTATTCTCCCAATCCTGCTACATCCAGTGGCCCACGCCACTGATCATGCTGCCCAACCAGCTTGCACAGCAGAACGCCCTCCCTCCACCCTCCTCCCTCCAATCCGCCCTCCAGATGGATCCAAACCAGCATCTCCAGCTCCAGCAGCAACAGCAGCAGCAGCAGCAGGCCCCGCCTGCACCACAAAATTCCAGAAAAAGAGGAAGAAAACAGGAGGGTTCGGGAGATGATGGCCCATCGTCGTCTGAGCCTCGACGGCTTCGGCGGTCGCACGAGGCTTGTGCAAGATGTAGGAGCAAGAAAATAAAGGCAAGTCCCGTCGGTCTCGCCCGACGGCAACTTCCATCCTCTTCACTTGCCTCAACAACAACTCTAACCTACCCCGCGCCCCATTTCAGTGCGACTCCAAGCATCCTCGATGTACCGCCTGTGCGACTGCGGGCACCGTCTGTCACCAGGAGGACAGGCACCGCCAGACTCTCACCCCCCGCGGGCACACCGAGCGCATCGAGCTCAAGCTCGCCCAGTGTGAGGCCCTCCTCAAGCAGCGCATCGCCGGCTTCACGCTCGATAGCCTCGATGACATCCTCGTCCGCGAGGGCGTCGATATCGCCGCCATCACCCCCACCGCCCCTACTGCGACCTTCCAAATCGAGGGTTCTGCAATTAGGCCTTTCCGGTCCGACGCTGGGCCACCTCCTCAGCAGCAGCAGCAGCCGCCCAAGGGATATCCTGCCATGTATCCACCGCCACCACCTCACATGATGCACCCGTATGGGCCCATGATGGCGTATGGCCATCCTCCTCCGGGGCCTTATCCGATGCCGATGCAGCCTCCTCCGGGCGCCTACAACCCCCATATCCACCCTGCCTTTCAGCAGCCTCCTCCAGGTGCACCGTACCCACCGCCCCCCGTCCCGCAGCAGCAGCAGCCCCAGACCCCATCTCAGACTCAGCCGCCGCACCCACCACCCCTGTCTGCAGCTCATCGTCCTTCTGCCCCCGCGAAGGGCACGGATCCCAACGGGAACGACTTGTCCAACACCGAGTCTCTCGCCAAGGCCTTTGGTGTTTCCGCTGCCATCATAAGTGATCTCAAGCTGGGGCCTGATCCAGTCGACAAGGAGGATCTTACCGTTGGTTCAAGCGGGCTTTCCTCCGGGCGCGATCGCGCAGCCGTCGGTGAGGCTTCTATCCCACGTGTCGCCTCAAACTGGGTCTCTATCCCTGTCCGCCGTAACTCCAATGCCTCCGCCAATTCACCGACGCTTTCCCTCTCCGGGCAGGCTCCCAACGATTCCTTGGTGGAGGTCTGGCTCCCCAAGGACCGCAAGATGGTGCAGCACATCGTCGAGGTCTACTTCACCCGCCTTAATACTCACCGTCCGGTCTTTGCCCGCAAAGATTTCGAGAAGATCTTGAATGATCTTTACGACGGCCGTGCTGTATCACACGATCCGGGCTATATCTGCAGCGCCTACTTGATCCTCGCGTTGGGGACACTCAGCGAGCTTAACCATCTTGCGGTAGAAAGAGATGTGGAACAGAAACCAGATATGCATCTGGGCTCTGCGCTAGCAAAGACGCTGATGCCTGCTGATTGGCCTGAACACGACGAGTTCTTTGAGCGAGCTCTAGTCGTCAAGCCGGACCTCCGCGTCACCGTCTCCAGTTTGCAAGCTCTCATCCTGCTGCATTGGTACCTTTATACCGAGGTATGTTTTCCCCAATATCCAAACAACTCAGTTGCTGATTTCCTTCTAGCGTCAAGGCCGTACTCTCTGGCGTCTGGTCGGCAGTCTTGTACGTCTCGCAATCGAGCTGGGGCTTCATCATGATCCTACCATCCAAATGAATCCAACTACGGGGCAACCATTGTTTACCGAGGAGGAATGTCAACTGCGCATCCGTCTTTGGGGGATTGTGCTCGTGCACGACCGCGGCACCTCTATTCTGCTTGGCCGTCCTCTCGCCATTGCACCTTCAGACTCGAACACCCCCCGTCCCTCAAAGACCCCGCGCATCTCCGACTTTTCCGAGCACTTTGAGCTCTCCCATCCTGTCGCCGAGATCCAGGCCGACATTATTAACTCGCTCTATTCGCCCAAGAGACAGTCGGGGGATGCTATCATGCGCAATGCGACCAGGATTATCAAAGGCATGCTTGAGTTCAGAAGAAGCCTGCCTGAAAAATACCAATATTACTTCAAGGGAACGAATGAGTGGCCTCTTGACAGAAGGAGCAAGCTGGTTCAAGACATCACGGAGGACGAGGGGCTGACGCTACTGAAGCTTGGTATTGCACGGATTTTGATGTTGCGCGCACTCTTCAGCTCCAAAGAGCTTTCCTATTCGCAGAGGCATAAGGCCTTGGTGGATGGTAAGTCAATTACCCCCGCTTGATATGCTCAATGCTGAGCAATCCCTTTCAGCCATTATTACGTCGCACAATACCATCATAGTGCACAATCAGCTTATCAAATTCCCTGATATTGCCTTCTTCACCTCCCCTATCCCTCTCCATATTGCGGCCATGGTCATTCTGTACGGTCATATGTCCAAATGCGACATCCTTCCCCTGAATACCGCCTTGGAGGATGTATGGCTGGCTCTGGACATGCTGCCACGCATTCGTTGGCGCTGGGAACGTCGGGACGTCAACGGCGGTCACCCCCTCATTGCCAAGCTGGCAGAGCGCGTCATGGACGTCGATCTCCACACCATCACGCCGCCCGCTCATCCTGTTCTCTTGGCTGAACCAGATTGGGACGAAGACACCATTATGTCTCCGATCGCGAAATCTCAGCAGAACACACCTACACTGTCGGCTGCGACTTACGCTACCAGTAATGGTCAGATCGTCTATGGTCCCCGCCCAAATCCATTAAATGGAGCAAACATGAATGGTGGGACCCATAGTGGTGGGTCAACCCCTCCAGACAAGCGACTTGCGGACGTTCCCTCAGGTCTCTTCTACCCCTTTTACCCAGAGGCGCAATTCCCCACTGCACCAAATGCAAATGGCAACTCCAACGCCAACGTATCTAATAGTAACGGCAATCCTGGTCCAAACGGTACTCATCAGGATTACAGCCACATATTGGCGGCGGCTGCGGTTACGCAGGACGGCGCTTATGGGTATCAGGCGTCGCAGGAAACCTTCATGGAAGAAAGACTACCTGTACCACAGCAGCATGGGATGCAGATGTGGATGAACACAGTAAGTTTGATTTATGAAAGCTCTTCCGAGAATAGGTTTTGATATCGCTCTTAGCAGCCAGGTCAAAGAAACATGCCAACCTATACCGGTGCTGCGCCTACGTAAGCCCAGGTCTCTGTTCACATTCGCTCCTTCCACTCTTTTCATGACTCTGTCTACGTGCGCTTTGCTGTCCCCGTCTTCGCTGATTTACATTTTATCCCCCTGTTTTGTATTTTGACAACATTATGCGCCCCTTCCTGTATTCTCACCTATCGCTTTGGCTTTAAAAATATTAACGCTACCGTCTGTCATGCCCCTCCCTCCCATCCCTTCCTCGCTCCGCCGCGATATTGCATGACTTTTGGTCCTATTCGACCTTCCTCTAGTTAGTATGTCATTCGCTGTTCTGTATATCCCTGCCTCCTTCCCCCGCCTTTATTATCAGTTATGTACATGTACTTGAAGCTTGATGTCTTGCCCACTTTTCGTACCTTTTGCGATTTGTTACAAGATATTGTATAATTCCTAATCAGTATATGTATGCCATCGATTTTCTTGAGGAGACTCGATCTTGCGAAACGAAGAGAGCCTTATTTTATGTGGATGTTGCAGATAAACAGGGGTTGATAGATCTTGGGAAGGAGATGCAGGGAAGTGTCGGTCCTAATCTAATATTTACGATACCTGGGGGTCGTCTGACCTCCAGAGTCTCAGTCCCTTCCAAGTGACTGGAATAAGTTCTTGTCATGTGTTACTCTTTCTACTTGTCTCTCAATATGTTCAAAGGAGTTACCAGCTTTAGTATAGGTGTAGTAGGAGAGATCTGAGGGCGAATAATTCCATTTGTAGGTAAGTATGGAAAGACCGACGACTATGGTGGTACAAGTACAACAATATTGAATATTGGGCGCCCATAGGCAGCTCCAGCTTCTATGGCATAACAGATGTGAATATGATGATTCTGTATTGATACTCTAGAGGGTAGGAAGAGATGCATATGAATGGAAGGAGAGAAAGGGAAACTGGAAATGACAGAGCGATGAAAGCAGAGTTGATAAATAGGTGTCAAAAAAAGACAGTGATAAGGCTGTTGGAGCTAATCACAATAAGGGCAGAGAAGGGAGGCCAATGGATGCGTCACTTCAGTATTCGTTCCATGCGTTCCAGAGCGACGTCCACCCCCCTTATCAAGAGCGTGACCTTCCGCGGGAAAATAGGTTTTTCCTCAAGGGGTTTACCATCCTTGTCGTACTCAAAGTCGTAACTGAACCGCTGCTCACGAAGAGCATTTTCTAGAGCAATGGGGAGACGAAGAGTGATGCGTGTGAGCTGGATAGTAAGGCGAGAGCGGCCGAGGATATCAAAATATGATAATTGACGGAATGCATGCTGCACTTCGAGAAGGCGCGTAAGTTCGGTGTGGAGGGCATAGATGCATGTTCGACATGCTGATAGATGGATAGTGAGAAAGAACCGCTGAATGGAATTGAATTAAACACACTAAGAGCTCGTTCTCGGATGGCCTCAAGCGCCATGAGAACTGTATTTATCCCGTCTTCACCTAGCTTGATAGACGGATTGATATCGTTGATAGCTTCTGTAATGGATGTCAGCAATGAGCGAGAATGAAAAGATATTGCCAAACTCACTTAGTAATGTCCGTATGACCTCCAAATCTCCGTCCAAGAAGTCGTTGAATACCCCTAATACCACACCCCTAAATGTTTCCTCGGCATGGCCAGTCGGGCGAGCAGCGAAAACATCGAATGAAGACGATGGTGACCGATTATCATATAGCCGTTTCAAGGAAGGCTTGCTCAAGACATCGTATGCCACTGCAACTTTCTGAAATGCATGGGTCGCATCCGGGTTATGTGGGAATTTGCTGAAGGTGTACATTAGCATCAATGGTATAGCAGAACAGACATCGCAGTACGTACTCTGGGTGGCAAGCTTTACTCCGAGAAAGATAGGCCCTCCGCAGGACCATTTTATCCAAGGTGGTCGTCTTTGGCACCCCTAATATCTCATAGAGGTCGTCATTCGATAGGACAGCATTGAGTGTTTCTCTTCTGGCTGCATCGGTCATAGAAATGTTGTCGTGCATGGTCGACGACGACGACGCGGGTTTGGATGTGGACGCCCCCGATGGTTCTGCGACCCATGTGAGGTACTTGCGTTCATAATTCTCGATATCGGCATCCTCTTCTTCGTCTATCGGGAGGTGGAAATATGTACTAGCTGCAAAACATGGAAGCTCTGAGTGGCGCAGCATAAAAATAGCTCACGAATACGCACCTGTGGAGAGAGCGTATGAGAACATGCTCGGGGTGAGGGTTAACACAGCAAGATATGCAGTCAAAACCCTCAATGGGTGCTGCAGGAAGAGAAAACTAGGATGAAAAAACAAGAGAGGTGAGATAAAACATATGTCGAGAGAAACGTTGGTAAGAATGATTGTAGTCGAGCTAGCATGTGATTGTGCTCAAATCAATGTCTCCATATGATGACCAATCAGCACACGCAAAGGGCGCGACACGACGACGCGTCTCAGGGCGCTCTAGCATTATCTAGTATCTCTCTAGACACCTTGAAGCTACCAACCACAATCCCTCCGACGACAAAACTGAGCTTCTGCGCTTGCCGCTTCACCTCCCCTCGTTCTCCCATCATCGTCAGCTTCAAGCTTCCTTCACTCTCATCTAATTGCCCGGTGGGGATAATTTCAAATCGTCCAAAAGCCCAGTTCAAGATACACCACCTCGGCGTCTCCTCTATGCTCTCTAGCCGAACAAAGCCCTTAACCCTCCATACGATTTCCTTGGAAAGCGTGTTTAATGCGCCGATCAAGACATCTTCCTTTATGGGCAGTAGATTATCTTCATGGATATCGGCTGAAACGGCCTTCTCCTCGTCCCGGACATTACAATCACAGTCTTCGGGATGCTGGTGATTATGATGACCACGCTGTTGAGGTGTAGGCCCATGATAAATAGTCACAGTCTCGACCTCATCATGGTGATGCATCGAGGTCAGAACCCCATGTTGTGTCGTGTCCATGAACAGCTTGGATTCTAATCCAAATATAAGGTTAGGGTCTACTCCGTTTCTTCCTTTGCAACGAATTTTAGGCGTCAAATCGTTGAGGGTATTGAGGTGGTCAATGACGAGATCCAGATCGCGCTCAGAGACATGTTCCCATTTGTTCTGTGAGCCGGTTACATCAACTATTTCCCGAACATTTGTTTGCAAGGTACTCACGATAAGGATCATATCAGAATAACTGGCTTGCATTTTCGCCGTAGGTGAGGTATCTTCATATCCAATAAAATTCTCTGCATCTACCACTGTCACGATCGCGTCGAGTTTAAGGTCACCGTCCGTGTCACACTCGATTTTACGTATCTGGAAAGCCAGAGTTGCAGGGAATGCTGATCCCCTGATAGGATGTCGAAACACAGATATTATGTATTTTAAAAAAAAAGCGAAAATGAAGCCGGAACTCACGAGCACTCAATGATAATTCGGTCAGGGCGATATTTTTCTGACGCGGATCGAAGCATTTGCTAAGTTCCATCGGAAAGATGAAGAGTTATAGCTTCGAACCTCTAATCTCTAGTAAAGCTGTTTCCATTTGGCCGACCAGAACGCAACACCTGAAAACAATATGACGGTAAGTTCACATGAAGGACTTGGAAGAACTTAAACACACATGCAACCGTTCAAGATCTCGCTCACAGCTGCGAGACTGGACTCCTTTGCGAGCTTGCTATCAACTTACTTCGAGCGGAATGTCAGAAAGACCAGGACTAATAAATGTTCGCCTACCTTCCACATCGCCGAATTCATTCTTTAAAAGGACGACTTTATAATCTTTAGGAAGCTGAGGCAGCAGTGAGAGGATAACGGAAGTCTTTCCAGCACCGAGGAATCCTGTGAACACCGTGATAGGAATAGGCGAGGGCTTGAGGGTGTCCACTGTCATCCTTAACCGCGAGAGTTATGAATCAAGGAAGAGCTAGCCCTTGCAATACCAAGAAAAGGCGGAGAGTTGAAGCAGACTGGCTGCGGTGAAGGGGCGCAATCGGGAAATGGAACTTTACCACTTATGTAAGCATATTGGAAGATACTACCACGTGCTTGGCCATCATATTATTTGCTTTTGCTCTCAGTCAAATATTGCAGTTCTTCATCTCTTCTGGATAATCGTAAATAGCCATGTTGCGGACAAAGTAAGATGTTTCACAGTTTTACTGACAGAATTTCTGACTTAAATGTTCCAGAAAACCCAAAAATGCACGCTCAAAGCGTGCTCTCGATGCTCGTCTTCCCAAGGAGACTGAAGATGCCCGGACAGCCATCTTTGTGAAAGGATCTCATACCGGCGAAGTTCTGAATAATGTTATGCGTGACCTGGTTAGTATTGGAGCTACGGAAAATGAGTGGAGATATCTTACCTTCCTCTTGATAGATGGCCTTGAAACGCCCAAATGCTATTTCCTTCAACAAAAAGAATATGATCCACCCATTTGATGCTTCATCCACTTCGACCGCCTCCCTTGAATTTTGGTCAGTGAAGAACGATGCTTCTCTATTTGTTATAGGCCAAACGACGAAAAAGCGACCCCATGGACTTACGTTCGTGCGGATGTTCGATGGGAAGGTGCTTGACATGATGGAAGTTGGTGTTGATAAGTTTGTAGGATTGAATGAATTCAAGGTGTGTTTTCTTTACGACGCATTCTCTCGTTTGTTTCTAACGTACATTGCCGACCTTCAAGACTCCCAAATCGACACCAGGGCACAAGCCACTCATGCATTTTGCTTCGGAGCTTTTCGACACACACCCTCAGTTCATCCAATTAAAATCGATGCTCATGGACTTTTTCAACGGCGAAGTTGTCGATTCAATATGTTTACCTGGTCTTGAGCACGTCATAAGCGTATCTTGCGCACCCACCCCGACATCTCTCAACAACGCTACCTCTGGCCAACCATCCACGTCCGAGGATACTGCTTCTCTACCAAAAGTCCACATCAGGACATATACCACTCGCTTGCTCTCCTCTGGTACTCGAGTGCCTCGCGTTGAACTGACACCTATGGGCCCTTCGCTTGATCTCGTTCTCCGCCGCCATCAAGCCGCAGACCCAGAACTCTGGAAGCAGGCAATGAAGCGCCCCAAGTTAAAGAAGACCGACATCGAGAAAGGTCTGGGGAAGAAGAGGAAGAACTTGCAGGTGGACGAAATGGGAGACTTGAGAGGACAAGTGCACGTAGGGAAGCAGGATTTGGGGAAGTTGCAGACGAGGAAGATGAAGGGTTTGAAGGCAGGGATCGACGAAGAGGACGACGACGGAGGTTCGGATGGATTCGGGGATGTATCTGGAGGGAGAAAGAAGCGGAGAAAGGCAGAGTGAGTGATCCAGGATATACTGCATTTTTTTAAAATGTATATCTGGAGCTCCTGCTTGAATTCCATTGTCATGACATTCTCCAAAATTTGGATTGCTCGACCTTCTGAAGCGCGGGAAACTTGGCTAACGCATTAAAAAACGCCGGAAGATATGACTGGATTATAATGCATGTGTCAGTGCCATTATAACGTTTGCAGCGTCGCGCAGGGAAGGACGCGCTTGCGACGCGTTGAACATCGTGCTTGCCATCACGTGATGCGAGCAAAATCGCGACAAACGTCGGGAACATTCCACGGCTTTAGGTTTTTTTGCCACCACCTCCTCGCTAGCAACGTCCCTTGCTTGAATCAACTTTCCCTCCTTACCTCTCATAATCTTAATGGTATGTCCATACGTCTAAGGATTGGGGCTTCATATATAGACATATACTTCGTTACAGGCTGCGCAGGCAACTTTCAAATCCATCAAGGCTGTCGTTCCTCTGTTGGACCGCGTCTTGGTTCAGCGTTTCAAGCCTGAAACGGTGCGTTGGCAGTCGCTGTATAGCCTTGGAGTGTGCCAGTGTGTTTATATGAATACTGTCTCTGCAGAAAACTGCAACCGGTATCTTCCTGCCCGCCTCCGCGACAAGCAGCCCGCTCCCCGAGGCCACTGTCATCGCGACTGGCCCTGGAGCTCCCAACAAGAATGGTGACGTCGTGCCTACGCAGGTGAAGGCTGGCGACCGGGTTCTTCTGCCTGGTTGGGGAGGGAATTCCATCAAGGTCGGTGAAGAGGTGAGCATATATCCATAACTTCATTCCATTCGCTGGTAGGTGTTAATTATGGCTTTATTTCTTAGGAATATTACCTCTTCAAAGACTCGGAGATTCTCGCAAAAATTCAGGAGTAAGGCTACTCAGTGTACTGAGTACTGCCGTCCTAAAAGTTTGCTACCGGACTCTTAATTTTACTTTGCACTAATTCGCTCTGATAACCTGCATATTCTTTATTCACATCAATTACACGTACCCCCACTCATCATAAACTATTTTCCCATTCTCTGGACTGGATTCCACGATGTATCGGTCCTCAGTGGTTCATTTCCGCAACACCGCGCGCGCGGGTTCCACAATTGAGTTTGTCGCGATTTCCAGAAGTCAGAAGGACGTTCACCATTCACGGTACATCATATTTGAGATATCTATGAGTGGATAAATGGGATTCGGGCCTGTACTGAATAGTTTTCGGTAATATTATAGATTCCGCTTTCTTACTAAGGATCCTGTCTTGATATTAAAGATATCCTTCTGCATGACTCGCTGCCTTTAGATCTGTGCATTTTACTTTAGAGAAGTGTCATTTGTATTATTCCCTGATTACTTACCTACAGCACGTTTCTCGCCCTGCAGTGATTCAATGCTGCGCTTGCTGACGTTGGCGACCTACACCGTTCATTGTGGACAACCCCTTTTGAGAAGTTTAACTCACCGACTAATCATTTCACGTCATTCAGATTACGATATTTCTCAACATCGCATTACGTTTGCCACTAAGTTGGCTCCTTAAGGTATGTGATCCTTTATGTACGGGACACTTTTTGACGCTCGCATTCATTCAAGTCTCACGTGCGCGAAACCACTTCGATAGTGGGAAAAACATGAAAAACATAGTCTCATGATAATCGACGGGGTGTATCAACTCAAAATGCGTAGAACTATACCCTCTACTTACTTGAGCTTTACCTGCGACCTGCTAATTCACCCAGTGACTCACACAAATTTCTCCAAGATCCCTGAAATTCTTGGCCAGATCTTAAGCAGACTTAGACTCTATTTATATCCATCCAACAAACGTGACTCCGGTGTAGCGGCCGTGGCGCGCAACAACGCACGTAGTTAATTCGGGACAACTCATAGTCAGCCTCGCGGAAGGAGCGATCTCGAAGACCTTTATATAAGAAGGGGATATTGGAAGGACCGATGGACTTCTCACCTCACTGACGACCTTTCACGGAGCAAGTTGTGTCAATGGATAACACTGACACTGATGATAAGAGGGTGGTGCCCTCACACGAAACACGTCCGAACGATGTCTCCACCCCTCCACGACGAAGCACATTCAGGTCAATATTGATTGTAACGACAATGTCCTTTGGAATGATTGTAAATGTGCGTCCTCTTCCCTTCTCCTTCATCCTCGAATCCCTTTCTGAAGCTGCTTGTTGTAGAATGCAAATGCCACTGGTGCATCAATTTCGCTTCCGACAATTGGGAGGGACTTCAAGGTGGAGGAAGCTCAGTTGCAGTGGTTGGTTTCCGCGTATTCACTTAGTTCGGTGAGAGAAAATCGTCGTACTTTCATACGGCGTATTCTGACTGTGTTTCAGGGTTGCCTGTTATTGGCATTCGGTAGGCTGGCGGATTTACATGGGCGAAAGAAGGCATTTCTACTGGGCTCTTTCTGGCTTGCCGCCTTCACATTAGGTTGTGCATTTGCAAATGGTATCTATTAAATTGGACTCAGTGAGAAAGTACTGAATACCCTACCAGATATTGTTACGCTGAATATTTTGCGGGCAATGCAGGGAGTAGGACCCGCTGCAACTATACCTGCCTCGGTGTGTTCGAAGATGCTCATAAACTAAGAAATTACTCACGTCGAATTGTCCAGCTTGGTATACTTGCACATGCTTTTCCGCCTGGCCCAGCACGATCGTTAGCTTTCGCTACATTCGCAGCCGGAGCCCCTATTGGGGCTGTTTTTGGAACTGCAATTGGAGGAATTCTCACAGAATTCACTGCGTACGTATTTTCTCTTGGAGCTTTGCTTGCGTAATCTTATAGCTTTACTTTTATAAAGAAAAACCTGGCGGGCCCCGTTCTACCTGCAGACCGGTCTCACCGTGCTATGCTTCATTGGCGCATTAATTTCCGTTGACCCCGATGAATACTCAGAAGAAGTCGACCGACGTGTTGATTGGATTGGTGCATTTCTTGTGACGGCAGGCTTGGTCCTGATAGTCTTCGTACTTGGGCAAGGCGAGATTGCTCCCAACCAGTGGGCCACTCCTTGTGAGTTATCTTTACTCTTTTCTGTGACCTGTGCTCAATAGCTTCGCAAGACATTATCGCCTTGTTGATTGTTGGCGTGTTATTCATTGCTTTATTCATTACTTGGCAATGGCATCTGGAAAAATTGCAAGATGATCCTCGGTCACGAAATTCTATCTTCACTCCTCCGCCTCTAATGAAGCTCTCACTTTGGAGTCGTGCCAATGGAAAGTACGCTGCCACCATGGCTATAGCATTCTTGAATTGGTGTGCATTCCTTGCTTGGGCTTTCTGGGTGCAGGTAAATATAAATATTATATTATATTCCTGCCTTTCGAAGATTAACCATCCTTTCGCTTAGTTATACTATCAGAATTACAAAGGATACAGCCCCATAAGAACGGTTGTTCGAATATTGCCCATGTTCGTTTCCGGGATCCTTTGTAATGTGTTCGTAGGCACTATGGCAGCTCGAGTGCCGATGATTTATCTCATGGGTATGCTGTTCGGTTCGAACTTGATTTTTCTCTCCTTACTGATACTTGGATTTTTAGTTGTTGGTACGGTGGGAACAACAACTGCTTGCCTCCTCTTTGCGGTTATTATACCGTCTTCTTCCTTCTGGGCTTTCGGATTTCCCGCAGCAGTAATATCCGTCATCGGTGCAGACTTTGTATTTGCTTCCGGTACCCTCTTCATTGCCAAAATATCGTTACCACATGAACAAAGTGTTTCTGGTGCTTTGTTCCAGACCATGACACAGGTGAGTCGAGTCGTCCCATCTTTATACAAATCAACTAACCCGGGTGCCTTACTCCAGATTGGCACCGCAGTCGGTGTCACTGTTTCTACGGTGGTGTTCAACAGAGTCACAAAACAGCACCCCGGTGGAGATATGCTGAAAAGCTATCACGCTGCACAATGGACATGCTTTGCATTTGGTTGCATTGGTGAGAGAACTAATTTTTGGTTTTACTGCACCTTTCTAACTATCCTTTAGCCATCACATTAGCTGTCTTGTTCTTTAGAGGGGTTGGAGTGGTCGGGCATCGCAAGAGCAAAACTGAAGAAGTCGATGGGGAGCGGACTGTCACGAATAGCGCCAGTCCGAGCCGGCAGGGCCTGGAAGAAGTAAAGACAGAGAAGATCGAGAGTGAAGTATGAATCTAAATGATTGAGCGGGTGTCGAGTAGATTAATATTTTGCGAAGTATACCCATACTTATATAACTTAATATCATGTAAATGAATAATATCATGATCTGGCCAGTACTGGACCTGCAGACCATCATTTCAAGATATCATTTGTTACAGGTGAATGGCAGCGCCGACGACGAGGACGCTGCATGACCCTTGTTCGCGCCCTTGGCTAGCAACGGGGACGCGTTACCAACTCCGCGACCCTGCGTTGTGTAATGAATTGTTAGTGATCGGCGCTCGCAACGAACGCACACTCACCATCAGCATCGTATTGGCCACTTACATAGTGGGTAACGTATATAAATCGGCGTGGCCGAGCGCTTGTTCTGCACAAAATGGCCACGTCAAAACCAAAGCAGCCATACGTGCTCACCGCTGCGGCCGTCGCTCGCGTACATACTGTTCTCGCTACCCTCTCCTTCTCTTCCGCGTTTCTCATCGGCAGCTTCCTCCATTACAAGAAAATTGTCAAGAATGATGTAGCTGGATATCCCGAGGAATG
>JASFDH010001509.1:0-14501 GCA_036937195.1 Nidularia pulvinata
TTTGAGTGGCTCTGGTCGGGCCGATATCATTGTTAGTACATCGTCAAACTAATCAAAGTAACTGCAAGAAAAGTCAAAAGTGGCTTACAGATGACAAAAGCTCCACAGAGGCTATAGAGAGAGAGAGAAAAATTAATGAAGATGCTGAGATTGTAAGAAAGCTAAAGCAAGTAATGGGGTAAAATCAATGCGATAAAGATAGTGGATGACTTCTCGTGAAAGTCTGGCGCCAATAAACCACTTTTAGCCGAGATACCGATCCAAGTTCCAAGCTCAAATGAACTTGCGACAGCTCTCAAACGGCGCTAGATGTGCAAATCTGAGAAGGCCTCTTAACCCCATGCCAGATCATGCAAGCGACGCAAAATGCTTTCAGATTCTCTTTTAGGCACCGTTGGAGTAGTAAATCTGGATCCCATCATATTTCCTTTTATAATCAAAAATTGTGCACACCTAAATTTTTCTAAAAAGTGCACAAATTGAATTCAATACAATTCCAAGCACTGCTACACCTTACTGAACATTGAAACCACTCAAATGTCAGCAGATATAGCTAACGATGCGCCCAGGACTACAGTCTGGCACCTTTTAAAAGAAATTTTCTCTGCGTTGGATCTTAAAAATCTGGAGCAGTCTGATGTCTCCAGACTGTGCCAAATTCTTACAGGAAGTCATTTGTAACGCAGCTTGTAACACTGATGATCAAGAAAAACCTGAGAAAGCCAGGAACTTCAGATGAACGAGCGATTCCAGAGTAGCGGAGCAAAAATAGCGTGTATGTCAATGAATGAATAAAACAGGCTTTGCCTAATTCTGTGCCCAGAAAGAGACCTGTGGATTGAATATCTTAAATGAGAAATACTAGACCACACACTTTACGTGATCAAAAGGCTTGAATAATGTCGTCCAATCCTGTGACTGAGGGAAAACAGTAGTAGGCTTAGGCAGAAGTATAGGGTGACGTATGGCACTTACAACATCTCGAAAAAGAGGCGATAATGTTGATAGGTTTGTATGCCACAAGGCTGCGGGAAATGAAAGGGTTGATTATATCCATCAAACTACGAGATAGAAGGATAGGAAGGAAAAGGCTGATGAAGTTATACAAGGATTTCCATCTTAAGGATTATTCCGAGATTTATGTATTTTTTATGGTTACATATGATGACGGCCAATAACTCGAAGTTTCAAAGTTTTGGTGGGATTGCATGTATTTGAAGAAATGTAGACAAGACCAGATGAGCCAAATGAGGTCATCCATTTTGTGATTTTGGAAGAGAATGCAGGCAGTCCAATGCGACGTCCCGTAGATATCACGGCACTGAGATGCATAGTCTACAGGAAGGGAAGAGCCAGCTGTCTAAGAGCGTGCCAACACCAACGCGGATTTTTGACGAGCCAGAAGGATTGAGCGATCGAACAGAAAACAAAAATGTCGAGACAACAGATGGCGCACCGACTGAAGTTTCAGAGGACGTTGCATGCGCGTGGATGACAAGAGAGGGGCATTCTTGATGAAAGTCCTAAAACGTTGGTGCTTTGGTGAGCTGTCAGTGAAATAGAGCATTGCGTCTTGGATGAACCAATTTTGATGAGTCACCGGGACAAGGAGTTGAAAGAAATGCTAGAAATATATATTTGCCATGCACAATATTGCAAAGTCCCGAATCTACTTCGAACAGAGAGCGTGTGCGATAATGCCCACATTGCTGGAAACCACTGAGCTTGTAGCAGAGCGTTTGTCCGTTATACCAGCGGGGTCCATACGGTTCTTGGTGAGAACTTCAAGTCGTGCAGAAGCCATTGTGAAAGGAGCCTCAAATTTTAGGAATCCGATCCAAAATTTGAGTTCCAGAAGCCGAGTGTTTAGTAGCCAGTCTCGTTCCATGGATAAGCTAGATGCGCATGCCTACCCCAAGAAAGCACATCTCCTTCATAACTGCAATCTTATAAGCCGCCGTTGTCGAGAGTCTTCAGACAAGATCCATAGCCAGTAGTAGTCGTGGAGCCCAACCGTAGCGCGAAACGTGTCGCAATCACAGGGAAATCCACCAAGAAAAAATATCTGTTGCTTTATGCACAAGCCTCAATCCTGAAGTGAGAATACGCTTTACTCGCAAGTACCGTGCCTGGCGCACGGGGAAGGAACTCTCGGACCCAGTAAACCTGTAACTAAGATCCGGGGGACAATTTTGGCATGACATCCGAGTGTAGCAAATATGCAGGTTCGCGGAAGACATTGGCGGGAGATCTCCAGGGAAGACACCGGGTCATGGGAGAGAGATTGAGGAAGAGCCGGTGCCAGACTCCCTGAGGAGAAGCCACACCTGGGCCTGAGGAAGTCATCAAATAATGATTATGATAGATTCGTTTGTGGGCGATGTGGAAGATGAAAGAAGAAGCGCCGTGGGGGAGACTATAGAGGAGCGGAAATGAAAGACACGCGTTGAGAGCGTCGAGACACCTGAGTATTTTATCGAGAGCTGTTATTGTACTTCTTGAAGCTCCTACTTTGTCAGATGAGTCTTGTTCCGTCTTGCTTTTGTGCTGTGAAAGCACCGCACGCAAATTGGCTTGGCCCATGGGACGCGCGGCATCGCATCGACATCCACTGGAACCTCTAGACTCGGCCTCCGTGATCTTGCGAACGCCGAAACGTTTCGAAATGTGCTGCGCAAGAGTGGGGGTGGTGTATGTAGCATCAGGCGCAATGCTCCGAATACGATTGGATCCGCCGCGAGAAGGATTTGACGGGTTCAAGCTCAAGAGTCATGCTGGGATCCGTGTATGTGTTTCGCATTTCATTTCCTGGACAGCGAGCGCCGCAGTTGTACGTTGGGATGGGTGAACGGCCAAGTACACCAGCACCAGCACTCGGCCTGGTATGTATCGGTATTGGAAAATGCAGACGCCATACATATGCGACTGTCCTCGAGTGACGGATAAGCCATCCTTGTTACCAGTGCATCGCAGCCCGGATGTCCATGGCCCTGGCAGCACCGTCCTAGACTCTCGAATCTCAAGCGATATCTCCTACCATCTCGTCCTGACACGGATGATTCGCGCAAGCGCGAATGTCGACATGATGAGCAAGGCCCACGATGGATAGGATAAAAGAATCGGATAGCGTGATGGGGATATGTACAAAATTTGAGAACTTGGAAGCGTAGGAGTTGAGTTTCAATTTTACATCGGGCTTAGAGATCGACGCGCTGATTTCGGCGCACGGCGGGTCGGGGCATCGGGCGTGCCTCGACCTAAGGCGGGTAAACGCTATGTACATTGTAAATACTGGGATATGGCGGTCGAAAGAATGCACATCATGAGCTGGCGAAACTGATAATTAGAACGTGATTTAGAACTCATAATGCACGAGGAAAGTTGCATTTGGAGTCTAAAAACAAGGACACGGAACTTGAAGAAGTTGAAACAGATACAGATGCAGATACGGAGATGGGGATGGCTCTGCATGTGCTGATCACAATTTACGATTCACGGTGATAGATGAATTTTGTTGACAGAATCATGAATCACTTCTAATTCAACAGAGCAGGTTACAACTGAACATTGAGCAACGGCACATGTGCCGGAATATATCCCCTGTGCATCCGGAGCTCGTGCATATTCGTATGTACGATGCTTCCCCGCATATGCTCCGATCATTCCAAGGGGGCGAAGCAGAAGATCGTCCAACACCTATATAGTAGCGTCCAGCGATGCAGAAGCACGTCCAGCGGACCCGTATGCCAGCCCTGTCAACGAAGAGAAGCATTCGAGTCAGAGAGCAGATCTCGAAATATAGCAATTGAGTCTCGTGGTAGGATCCGTTGCAGAAATAAATAACATCGCAGCAGGAGAAGTGATAAGAATAAATTTAATCCCCAGTGCTCCCGAGTCCCGTGAAACCAGTCAGAGCTGACAGAGACAGACTCTGCGAGTCGGGGAAGAGCCAGTGCCAGAACTGCGAGTCGGTTTTGCCACATGTGGGTGTGGGCGCTAATGTAGGTCCTACATTTGCTATCCAGAATGCAGATATCCCAGGCTGCTACTTATCGCTCTGCTGCCGTGCTGCGACCGCGATAGCGACGGTCTAAATTCCCAAGTACCATTGATATATTCGTTTCCTGTCCCGCGCGGGGTGATAGATACCGCCAACGATGCCGATGCTTGCGATAAGCGATATTGCATCTAGAGTTTGGTGGCGGATGAGGGGGAGCGCGGGCCGTGTGCTCGAAGTATGTGTGGGTGCGGCCTGGCTGAGTGGGAAAGCAACGGTGGTATTGACTGAGGCTTATCGTGAAGCGACGCGCCACAGGTCGTGGTAGCACGCTGTAACATTATAGGTGGCCTGACCAAGAACGTAAGGAGATGCCGAAGCGCGCCGTGCGCCAGCGCCTGTGCCAACGCCAACGCAACGAGGGGGTATGCGGCGCGAGCGGATGGCGTTGCCGCGTGGATGCCGGTACTCGTGCAGGATAGGATTTTGCCTGTGTGTGATCCTTGCCGGCGAATCAATGAACTGAATAGATATAACCCTGTAGTTATATTTATTACGAGCGTCATTGGTGTAGGGGGCGTTTTAATTCGATTGCCACGCCACGAGAAAAACAAGAGAGAAGGAAAGACACCGTCGCGGGAGAGTAACGTTACTTTGTACCGGAGCTTGTATGCTGCGGTGGTAAAGCTAAACAGACTTGGCCTGTCGAATAGAAGTCTAGTTGGGTTTAGCCTGTTTTTCCCTCGCCTCCTGCGTCGCTGAGTTAGGTTTTTGGGTTGCAGCAGAGACGCGCCGACTCCCGAGTCGGGGGCAGGCAGGGTCGGGATATTCGGATTCTGACGTCGTCGTGTCGACCGAAGAAACTAGTGAAAGCGGGGCAGGGATCTAGCGAATGAGGTCAGGTGAATGGGTTGTTCGGAGAAATTCAAATGCAAGTCTGACAGATGTCGACTAGAGAGGAGCGAGTGTGACTACTGACTGGATGGATAGAGGAGTGAGGAGAGAATGTGGCATTATTTCCTTTCTTTCATGGGCGTTCAGTATATGGTCAGATTGGGAGATCGCCGGGAAGGAAAACACTAGTGCAAGACACAGGTGAGGATCGGAATCCTACATTGATGATGATGATCAATTGAGAACGTCACTGGGGACGCGGGGACGCCCGTGGTATGGGGGTGGTGATTTTATTCGCGTTGCGGCCAGCGTGAGGCGCAACGTGGGTGGGGCGATGACATGTATTTTGGTGACGGTGCTGGGGGGTGCGGCGGGGGTGGGCACGTGAAAGCGGGTGGGGAGAGGGGCGAGGGACGGGGCTATATGGGGGTAGTGTCAGAATAAACGCGGGGCGATAGGCAGGACGGGAAGGAGGTGGATTTGGACGGGACGGCCCACGGAGGCTGCGGGCGGACGGATCCTGGAGAGAGTTGGATGGAGGGGGAGGTGGAGGAGAGGCGGTGAGGATGCGGACTCATGGCGAGTCATGAGCGTGCTGCGCTCCAGCGGGGCTTGGCAGCAGGGATGGCGGGAAGAGGATCCGGGAGGGGATCGGGCCGGGTGAGGTCGGAGAGGGCTTACTCAGCGATCGAAGGGGGCAGGATCTTGGGTGGATCTGGTCGCACAAGGGGTGGACAGGCTCCGACAGCGTGACGAGGGAAAGTGAATTGACCAACGCGAGAAGGGACCACAACCAGAGCATCCACGAGCATCCCAGCTCATTGGGCATCCCAGCGAGCCCACTGTATTGCACAGTGTGCAGATACTCTCTATAATACTCGATACTCCGCCCCAGATATCCACATTATTTTCTCCTCTTCCTTTTCCCGATCCGCCTAATCCCTGCTCCGCACCTATCGTCTAATCTCTCCCCCCACCGACGTCCCTTTCTCCTCCTCCATGGCAAACTACCTCCCCGTCCTCCTCGTTTCCGTATCCACAAACGCTGTCCCGGACGACTCCTCCTTCTCCACCCTCCCCCGCGCACAGGTCGACTATCTTTCCCACGAATGGGCAGAGGAGGACGTCTGGCGCTCATGGCGTAACATGACTCGCCAGAAGAACGAGATTGCCAATGGTATCCGTCTCGAGAATGCCTCCTGGCGCACCTGGTGGAAGCAGCGCAACAAGCTCAAGACGATAACTCCTGAGACACTCAACTGGTCTGCTCCGCTTTTTTTTATCGCTATCGTATTATCGCTCACTTTTATCCACAGGCTGAAGGACTCAGATGTTACCTGGCTCTACGGGCCCTTCCACAGTGCCGTCGACTGGGCCCCGCCACCCAAGCCGTCCCCCGTCCCGGACAGTGTGAACACCCTCACCCTCGCCTCCGCCCACGACCGCCTCGACCTCTCCACCCCACGCGCCCGGCCCAATCCCCAACGCACCCCCTCCAAGCCCATCCTCAAGCACCGCTCCATCAGCGAGCTCCTTCTCGCCTCCGGCGACGGGCCCACGTCCCCCATCTTCTCTCCCGCCGAGTCTGAGGACGACGACGAGCACGACCCCTTCGACGACCCCCTGCACGCCGCCATGGGTGGCGGCGCCTTCCCCAAGCGCCCCTCCCTCTTGCACACCAAGAGCGACACTCACATCACCCGTTGGGGCTCGTCCCGCGCCTTCCGCAAGGACTCGCCTCCGCGCATCCACCCCCCGGGCAGCGCCTCCTCCCACGCGTCCTCCTCCTCCACCAACCTTGATGTCTTCTTCGCCCCAGGGGGGCCAGGACACGTATCCCTCGAGTCCGCCTCCGCAGGCGGCTCGATCCGCCCGTCCAACTCCCAAGACTCGCACACCAGCGCGGGGAGCGGGAGCAGCGGCGAGCGGAAGAAGAAGCACATCAGCTTCAACACGTTCGTCGAGCAGTGCATTGCGATTGAGAAGCCCAAGAAGAGTGCGATGGGCATCCCTGGGTTTGGGCCTTCGCCGGGAGGCGGGCCGATGGTGTGGGGCGACGATGACGATGGGTCGGTGGTTTTTACCTTTCTTGAGTTTTAAATCTCATTTAGTTTTAGGTACGAGGAAGACCAAGAATACTCGGGCGATGACGAGGAGGCGGCCTGGGACCAGCTCTCGGGCAGCGCAATCGGCAGTGACTCCGACTCGCCATTTGAAGACGAAGCAGATGACGCAGAAGAAGACGAGGAGGAAGAAGACGAAGATATCATCGAAATGCGCCGGCCCACGTCGCACCGCGATACACAGACGCCGGGGAAGAAAAAGCCCCCGCGCTCCAACTCGAAAGTCTCCACCGCCTCCTCCTCTTCATCCGCATCCACCTCCACCGCATCCACATCTACCACATCCTCCTCCTCGCACACGCAGCACATACATAAACGCGAGCGCCGCAACAGCAGCAGCACGTACCGCCCCGCGCGCCGCCGGCCTCCACCTCTCATCCGCACGCTGTCCGACCACGTGCAACACGTCACCATCGCGCCCATCGCGCCGACCATCCTGAAGACGGGGGCGTGGAGCGAGGGGTTCGGCGACGAAGGCGTGGGGAGCGATGATGGGCTCGTGTGGCGCTGGGGCAGTGGCGTCGGGGAGGGGAAGGGCAAGGGGCGGGAGGAGAGCGACGGCACGCCGGTGGAGCTGGTGTATGTGCCCCCGTTCGGAAGCAACTACAGTCTGCATGTGCCCGAGGAGGAGGATGAGGACGAGGATGAAGGAGTCGTGATGCCCATGCGAGCCCCGCGCATCGTAGAGGAGGAGGAAGGCTTCGAGGAGGAGTACCTCGAAGAAAGTGCGGGTGTGCTGGAGGCGGCGTACCTCGTGGGCGGCGTACAGGACGCGCATACGGTGTACCGCCCCGGATTCGGCGACTACGGCGACAACGTCCCTGCGCAAGTGCCGTCCGCGCCCATCCCCGTGCCTACACTCGTGGTCGAATCTGGACGGGCAACGGAAGACGAGGACGCGTATCGCTTTTTTGAGGGCCCAGATATCGGCGCGGAGTATGCCGCATTTACTAGAGCCGGGGCGGGGGGAGGAGCAGGGAGGAAGGGCACGTATAGGGAATTGGTACAGCAGCAGACGAGGGATAGGGATGTGAAGGAGCGGGAGAGGGAGGAGGGGCGCAGCTTGGTGCAGGCGAGATCGAGGTCGCGTACGCCGTCCCCGGCGGTTGTGATGGTGCCGCCTGAGGGCGATACTACCCCGCGCGCGGAGAAAGTCCCCGCCTCCTCCTTTGCAACCCCCACGCCGACACCTACCGGATCCAACCTCCCCACGCCCACTCCCACCTCCACCGCCTTCCAACGACGGCGCAGCCTCTCCGTCTCCCCCTCCTCCCCCTCCGCCCTTCTCTCCCCACCCCCACGGGGGCGTTCGTTTAACGACCTCCCCTCCCAATCGCAAGCACGTGGGCGCTCCAGCACGCGCACGCCCTCCTCGTCATCGTCGTTCTCCGACCGCGAGCGGCAGGGCAGCTGGAGCAGCAGCACGAGCCCGATTGGGGGAAGCTTGTCCCCCGATGGTGGGGCGGGGTTCTTTGCTGGGGCGTATGCGGGGAGTCGGATTGATCGCGAGCGAGAGAGGGAGAAGCAGAAGAGGGAGAGGGAAGGGGGAGGGGGGAGGGAGAGGGGCAGGGATAGGACGGGGAAGAGGCTGAGTGTTAGTGTGAGCCCTGAGGCGCCGGTGGGCCCGGTGGTGGCTATTGCACCGAAGGTGGTGTGCGAGGAGCCGTTGTCCCTTGCGTCGTTGGGCGAGGGGGAGGAGAAGGACATAGAGAAGGAGAAGGAGAAGGAAGAGACGCAGAGCATGCTGGCGGGATCGATTTACGCCGAGTCAGTGTCATCGACTTCGAGCGGGAATACGGTCGTCCCGGAGGGCAGCAAGGCGGCGGAGGGCGCGCTGCAGGTGATGTCTTCGTCGTCTGATTCGACGACGCCCATGCAGGTAGAGGAGAGTGAGGAGGAGAGGAATAAGAGGAGGGAGGAGGCATTTTTGCGGAAGGCGGAGGAGCACCAGCGAAGGGCGGAAGAGGAGGTGCGCAGGAGGGTGCACCCCACGCCATCGAATTCGCCCGTGTTGACTATGCGCCCCCCGCCGAGGGGTGCTGAGCACCAATCGGCATCTTCTTCTACTTCCACCTCCTCATCCACACCCACGCCTACACCCATACCCTCCGCCCCCTCGCTACAGAGCAGTCGCTCTCCGCCCCCGACCAAGCTCCCGATCCCCAAATCCCCGTTCCCCGCACCCTCCCCACCGCTCCCTGCCCACCCCAGCACGTCCTCGTTCTCCGCGCAACAAGCACCCCAGTCACCCAAGAGCCCGTCGAGCCCCACCGGAAGCGGCGGTGTGGGCACAGGCGGGAGGGACGGGAAAATTATGGGGAAAGCGGTGGGCATGGTGTCGAGTGCCGGCGCGTATTTGGGGCTGTGGCAGCAGCTGTGAGCTGTGAGCTGTGGGGTGTAATGCATAATGGGCTAGAAGGCCCAGTATATATGAATCCGACAAATATCTTTAATGTCCTCCTTGGTTTTCTTTTTTGTTGTTGTGCTCATAATGATATAATGTTTCTGTGTTTTGGACTCGGTGCATACAAACTACATATGCGTACAAAGTTTATTTTTTACTTCATTACATTACTATAGTGTTGAATACTACTACTGGACATATGTGTACTTACATGTTAGATCTTCGGTCCTTGTCTGAGGAAGATTGCTCGTTATACCACACTCCATCAATATCCTTAGGTCGCTGTGTATATAGTGTAGAATTTTTGTTGAAATAAAGAAACATTATACATCAAGTGCATGGAGTACAAGATTAGATGAATAGTAATGTGCACTATAGAGTGATTAACCGAGGACATCGATGCGGAACAGCGGGCGAATAATGGCATCGCTCCGGTCATGATCTTGCAGGAGCTTTATCACGTCTCCGCTCAGATCTCTCCTGACGTCGAAGAAGCTTCAACGAGTGTCAGGTCTAAGGCTTATTTCTGATGAATTATGACGACTAACCATTACAGATCGTAAACTATAGAGGAACGACAAATTCAGCAGTTGAACAGCTACGGTGACTATCGTCAGCCAAATCTACGAGAAGAATATAAGCATGATCAGCATTGGAGTAATAAGATAGGACACATTACCACATTGCCTCCCTTCAGTCTCAGGGGTTCCGAACCACCATTGCCCCGTAATCTACTGTTTATTCTTGCTATCAAAGCGAGCAGGACTGCAAAAGCACCGAAAGTGACAAAGGTGACGGAAATGCTAAAAATGAAAATCCCCGTGGATGTTTTTACATCGAGTAAGGGAGCTCCATCATCGGAAATGTATTTCGAGAGATAGACTGCAGAACAGACTATGAATGAAAGCAAAGTTGCGGCAGTTGCTGGACCAATAGAATTAAGCCTGATACGAACGACATGATTCGATACGACATACCTATGGGATAAAGAATAAGCGCTCTCGTATGAGCCTCTGAGATAACGGATTGAAGATCAAGCGCAGAACTAAGAATATGTTAGAATGGCTACCTCGTGTTAGCAGGGACGCACGTACAACTGGAACGCCAAAGTATTATTGACGACATATCCGAAAGTTTGATCTGAACATCCTCCAGCTATAGTGTCGGCCAGCGTTGCGTTTTGGCTTCTGAACAACCGAAAGACATCTTTAGAGCTACACTTGTCTTTGAATTGGGCATGCGACTCACAAGTCTACAGGAGGGACGCAGTACCCCCAGATGCCAAAATCAATATAGTGCCGGACTCCATCGATGTTTGTTTTGAGAGAAAATATAAGGAGTTTCGGGGTGACTGGGACAGAAACGGAGCACAAGACAAGCAACAGAGTGGCAAGCCCAGTGAGAAAAGCGGCTACAGCAGTATGGTCCAATTTAACTTGCAGCTTGGCCATTCTATCTTCCAGGAAGCTCGCGGTGAACGTCACAAGAAAGCAATGAGAGACTAAGACAAGGGAAGGCCAGTGACCTTCAACTGAACTAGCCCAGGCCCCAGCAATGTTGGGCAGTGTGACGGCACGACGTCCGACATGGTGAACATTCGTTGATTATAACCAATTGCTGGGAAGTTCTCGGAAACAATAGCCACGACAAATTCCTCAGGGCTGACAAACATATAGGAGATATGCTGCGCGCATCGAAAGAAGATGATGATCAGGTCCAGCAGTTTGCAAGGGTATCAAAAGAGATCTGAGTTGCGATTCGTACGAAACTCGCGACCGTTTCTGTGGATTTTCATGATACCTAATACGGTAAATTTATCTTTGGTCGAGTTTGAAGAGACGTTCGCAGCACAACAGGAGTAAATAGAAAATTTCAAGTGCTGGAACAAATTCATTTACCTCGCACAACGACGTCCTAACTCATTTATGAAGAACTGTCTGACGGATTTGAAGTATAGCTAATTTATAAGTATCTTATATTATTTGCATAATAGCCAAAATGCCCTCCACGACGAGATTTCTCACCTAGCACCCATTAGAGCCTGAAATGAAAGAGACCCCGCCAACATACGAAGTTCCTCGGCTCATCAGGTTTTTTATGACTCCTTTTGAAATTGTCCAAATTTTATGGCAGCTCTTCAATTCTTCAATTCTTTAATATATAACACAAAATTCGTGAAAGCTACTTGTCTTTACGAAGCAATGAAACTCGAGAAGTTCTGGAAAGTATACTGAACAACTAGCTGAAGTTTTTCAATTTAGCATAACTAGTCAAATATCATACCAATGCCATAGATTACTATACAGAACTCAATCGTCGATGTGCGAGGGGAATAATTATTATCGAGATTCAGTAACAAACTAAGCATCTCCGGATCTAGACTCGGAGGACGTTTGCAATTTGAAAGTACCAGATTTCGATATAACCTTTGTCTGCTTCCTCCGACCCAAATACGGGCTATCGTCGTGCTGTCGTACATAATAAGCCCAGTCTGCAGTTGGGTCGCTCTCCGTCTGAGAAAACCCATTTCCCAGGAAAGAGAAGCGATTTCCAGCATATTTAATGTTCCAGTCATCGTACCGTGGCTCAGCGAGAGCCTCGAGATAGTGAAGAGTACTCCCTGGCCAAAGTGCAGTCACTTTTCCCGAAACACTGTTACTTTTATACCAGGATCTGCACTCATCTTCCCAGACGGTCCTCTTCATGAACTGATCTTTATAGGCCATGAAGTCATCTACGGCCTCTACCTTCGGCGAGAAGCTGTGGATATTTTCTGTTTGCCAACGATTGATAAATTTCAGCATGTAATCGGCTTGGGTTTCTGGATAAAGATATTGGGATAAACATGAGCTAATGAAAGAAACCGGAGCGGGAAACCTACCAACACCGCACAATACCGGCCCATTTCCGATCGGACTGTTTGGGCCGATAAACATGAAGTAATTCGGAAAACCAGGCGCGGCCACGCCAAAGTAGTTCTTGGCTTCGTGTGCCCAGTCATCTGCCAGACTTGTCCCGTTGGGTCCAACCAGAGGAAATCTAGGCCTGAACGAAGTATCGAATCCCGTAGCGCAGATGAGCACATCCATTGCGTACTCTTGTCCATTCTCAGACAAAACTCCTTGCTCAGTGATACGCTCAATCTCCCCGTAGACGATCTCGACTTTTTCAGAGCTTAATGTCTCGAGATAGTTTGGCCCAGGTGTAATGCGACGGCAGCCTACTGCCCACTTGGGAATCAACATGTCCTCGAGGGCGGGATTTCCCAGCCGTGCTTTCATCGCTGAAACCATTGTTTCATACGTCGTTTTCTGTGTCTCGGATTGGGCGATGAACATGTTAAATAAGGCACTGATATTTCTTTCGGCTTCCTTTCGGTGCAGAAGGTGGACAGTAGGATTATTTTTGAATTCTTCGCGCTCGTCCTCGCTGTATATGTGTTGCTCCATGCCGAAAGGCGGAGATACCCAAGTCGGTCTCCGGACAAAATTCGAGATTTTTTTAACAGTATCATGGATGGCTGGAAGAACTTGAATGGCTGATGAGCTTTGGGATGCTGATAAGCTGGTGTTCTGATTCCATTTGTGAAACGAATATTACATACCCATTTCCAATAAGACCTACATGCATGCCCGTCAGATCAACTGTGCGATCCCACCTAGCGGTATGCAAAAGCTTTCCCTTGAAATCCTTCAGCCCAGGTATGGCAGGCCATTGCCACGCATTCAGCACGCCTGAACCGTTAATAAGGATGTCGCAATAGTCCTTCAGGACTTCCCCGCTGTTTAAGTCTGTCACCTCGATATCCCATCCGCCCTTGAGCTCGTTCCAGGAAGCTCCAGTCACTTCAGATGTAAATTTACAATATTTTCGGAGGCCATATTTGTTGCTGAATTCATCGAAATAGTGATGTATTTCATCAGAATTGGCATATACAGCTGACCAGTCTGTTTTGGGCTCAAAGGTCCAGGTATAAACATGAGCAGGTACATCACATGCGCATCTGCATTTTAGTTTTAATCAAGCATGATAACAATGGAAATGAGAGTCCTACCCAGGATACTTGTTTTCATACCACGTCCCACCGATATCTTTATTCTTTTCATAAAGAGTCAAATGGAAGTTTTCAAAGGATCGCTGTAGCTTGTAGGCGAAAAGCAATCCCGATGCACCGGCCCCAATGCAGATGATCTTCGTATGCCGTTCGTGATATATTGGTTTCGTACCGACATCAGGCATATCGCTGGAAGAGGAAGGAAGTAAGCCGTCGTTGGCCATGGTAGACCCAAAAATATTAGGACTACGAGTGGAATAAGCAGGCAGTGAGGGCGTCAAGACGACAACGGGCCTATATAAGTAGGAAAGGTGAGAGGCGAGTGCACTTTAATGCCAGACCAGGTTCAGACGTAAGGTTAAATAGTAATACCCACGGGCGCCGGAGTTGAAGGATTTCGGGACGTGTGAGGACCTGGGTGAAGGAAGTCACGAAACCATGCATACGTGTGAAGTACGTGCAGATATGGCACTTACATGGAACACACGACCCATAATTAGAAGAGATGCTGACATCTTGGAGCATGTTGGAGAGCTGTCACAAAGAGAAACTTTCAGCGGCAGCCGGCAACCTGAACGCAGTCACAGGGCTGGCATCCGCTTGTGATTTCCAATCGTAAAACTTAATGCTTTGAAGTATTGGGTGTGTGTGAGCCTTGCACAGGATTGGGACATCGTAGGCCGGATAATGGATGCAAAGAACGTCATGCAACAAATTATCGGATCACATTCAACTTGAACCAATCATGACTCATGACTTTCGTGTATGTGCTTAAGAGTGCTGAGAGATTGAGAAATGCGACAACGTAAGTGCTTGAACTTCTGAAAATTTCCAAAGACTTAATGAACTCCTTTGCTCTTGTAGCATCAAGATCAAGGTTCAGGTAGTGACACATAAGCCATGGGTGTTGAAAAGGTGGATCGTTCTGTGGGGTAGATATGACAATAAAATTGTTTTTACCACCCTATAGACTGGTCACTACCTCTCAAGTTTGTTGGGGGCAAGTCTGAAGTGAGATTGTGTTCGAAA
>JASFDH010001510.1:0-14487 GCA_036937195.1 Nidularia pulvinata
TGTAATTTTACTATATATAGCATCACCCAAATAGTGGCTATGATTCAGCTCAAAATCTATTTTTAGAATTTTCCCACACTAACAAATAGGGAATTATACTATATATCTAGTCACAAGGTAATATAATACTAGTCACTCAAATGGTGGCTATGATTTAACTCATTTCTATTTTTAGAAGTTTCACACACTAACAATTAAGGAATTAAACTAATTACATTTTTTACTAGTGTTCTAGGACAGTCTGAGGAGAACAGTCTGAGGACAGTCCAAGGCCAGTCCTAGGAGTCTGCTAGGACTCCTCAGAGTCCACTAGGACAGGAGGGGGACAGTGAAGTACTGCCTTTTCAGTAGCTCCAAACAATCATTCTACTTATCAAAGATGCCAGCCATGCTCTCTTGTTCCAGGAACAAGTGCATTCCTCAGGTGCTTCTCAGTGCTTAACATGTTTCAATGTTCATTAACAGTGTTTCATAACTCTGATGAAGCATACTACTCATCACGAGGACTAGCCATGCCCACTTGTTCCTGGAATAAATGTGTTCATCAGGTGGTCTTTACTGCCTAATATGTTTTTAACATTTGTTGGCAGTGTTTTGTATTCAGTAGCGCTGAAGAAACATACTACTTATTAAGGAGACTAGCCATTCTCACTCATTTCAGGGATGAGTGCATTTCTCAGGTGCTTCTCAATGCTCAATGTGTTTCAACATTTGTTAACAGTGCTTCATAGCTATGAGAAAATGCACTGCTTATCAAGGAGACCAGCAACATCAGCTTGTTCCTGGAGCAAGTGTGTTCCTCAGGTGCATCTTAATACTTAATACATTTTCAACATTTGTTGACAGTGTTCAGTATTTGGTAGCTCCACAGAAACATGCTACTTATGAAGGAGATCAGCCATGCTCACTCGTTCCAGGAATGAGTATATTCCTCAGGTGCTTCTCAGTATCTAGTATGTTTTAACATTTGTCAACAGTGTTTCATAGCTCTGACACAACTTACTATTCATCAAGGGGACCAGCCATGCCTACTTGTTCCTGGAACAAGTTAGTTCCTCACATGCATCTTATTGTATAATATGTTTCAGCATTGTTAGCAGTGTTCAATGTTTGGTAGCTCTGAAAAAACATACTACTTATCAAAGAGACTAGCCACGGTCACTTGTTCCTGGAATGAGTGCATTCTCCAGTTGCAATATATGTTTCCAGCATCATTAGCAGTGTTCGAGCATTTGGCAGCTCAGAGAAACATAGTACATATCAAAGAGACCAGCTCTGCTTGCTCATTTCTGGAATGAGTGGACAAATATTTCTCAATGCTTTACATATTTCAACATTCTTTAACAGTTTTCAGTGTTTGATAGTTCTGAAGAAGCATACCAATCAAGGAGACCAGCAAATATTCACTTGTTTCTGGAATGAGTGCATTCCTTAAGTGCTTCTTACTGGCTGGCTATTTGCCAATCAAGGAAAGTATTTTAAGATAATTGAATGCTCAAAGTAGAGACAGCAACAAGCAATTGATGTGTTTATTGAAAATATTGATATACTCTGATGTCTACAAAGATATACTGCATCCCTCAACTTGTTGAACTTGCCTCCAGTATAATTTGGATCAATCCATTGCTGTCCAAGGCCATACTGCATCTTGCACCCATTGAATTAGCCTCCTTTATATTTTGCCTCTATACATTGGTAGCAAAGAATATAAGTAGATATCTCTCAGCCCTGCTTACACCTTTCCATCAGGCTTGTGCAAAGGAAACTTGGGTGCAGCTCTAGTAGCATTTGCCAGAGGACAGCTCCTACATAAGCTACTAATATGTGTGGGTTGACGATCTAACTGAGAACAGTTCCCTAAAAATGTATATGTAATGAATAAATGTTCCCTATATCAACTTGTTTTCCCTTGTACCTTGTTGTGAAGTGGGTGAGGTGCCTTGAGAATGGTGTAGGGTGATGTGAGGGACAAGAGTGTGAATAGCAGAGGTATGTACTGGCAATGAAGGTATGGAAGTATCTACTCTTGTAGGTTGAACTGCTTCATGTACTTATACCTCAGTGAGAATCCAGACTCTGCTTAAATGAAATGTGCCGAAGAATGAGGCATGCATCTTAGAGCCTTATGCCCGAATTCTGTAAAGCTGACAGCAAGAGGTTAGATACTGAGTTGTGGATTTGAATAGATTGATACACATTTGTATGTACTCTGAGTTGGGGAGATTGTGCTTGCCCATGCATTAATCATACACAAGCTTGGACCCAACAAACAGAAATTCTGTAATGATTCATACAGCATGTGTGCACAATGCAGTGTGATGAATATAGAACATAGGTCATTATAAAATGACCTGTAAAGTACTTTCTTGTGTTAATAACCAGCAAAGAAAGAGGAACAAGGCAAAGGCAGAAAATGGATACCTGCAATAACATGTGCATGCTGAAAATTGTCCATGAATCTGGATAACTGAGTTATCAAGGATACATACAACATGACATGCACAACACAGAACCTTGGGAGAGCAAGTACCTAGTTTCTGTACTGTGATGTGCATGGTACAGATAGGGTGTTAAGTAGTACACAGGTGAAAGGCATTGCAACCAGTATGGGTTATGTTTGGCTCCCATGTCAGAAGCCTCAGATCCAAACAAATGTGTTGATAATATAGCATCATTCACTTTCCAATCACCTCCTGCACCAGCCTCTTTCTGTGTATTGTGCATGTCATGCTATGCATCTTCTGTCCAGGGACTGAATACTGTGTGCATCAGGGTGTTCTGTGCAGACCTCAAGGCAGGTGGTCAGACTTTGTGATAACCTGGTTGTGTGCTCATCCTGCCTCATTGCTTGCTAGGAAGGCCTGCATGTAGGTTGTAGTGTTGGCAAAGTTCAGTCCTGAACTTCAGTTCAAACCTGAACCACCCTGAACTGAACCTAAAGTCCAGTTCAAGGTTCAGGTATTGTCCCTGAACTGAACTGAAAGTCCGGTTCAGGGTTTGGAGAAAATTACAGGGTTTGAACTCAGTTCAAACCATAACTGTTTATGAAGGGAAAAAGACCAATGTTGACCAGAAACCCTCTGTTTTGATGATCTTGAGATAATAGAAGCCACATATTTATAGCTCCATTATTTCCGAATCTTATCTAGCAAGATGTCATAGATCTTTGGCATGAGATAATGACACCATATCAATGCTTTGTCAGCACACAACAAGAACCTACTACCAAAAATGAATGAATATCTGGCTCAAATGCAAAAAAATCTTTGATGCATAACATTCAAAAGCTACTATGGTTATAGAACCTTATTTTTACAATTTTATGACACTTTGAAAACTCAAAAGTCTGTGGTACAAAAAAATTATGGTTTGATCCTGTTTGAACCTGAACCAGACCTGAACCTAAGATCCAGTTCAGAGTTTGGGCAGGAGGCCTGAACCAAACCTAAAGTCCAGTTCAAGGTTCAGCAAAAAATTTGCCTGAACCAGACTGAACTGAACTTTGCCAACACTAGTAGGTTGTGTAGCAAAAAGTGCTGAACACCTTGTCTTTTCAATATTAGGATATATGCCTCAAGTCATATGTGTTCAGGGATGGTGAGCATTTTGTGTTCTAATGTTGGCTTGCTGACTGACAAGTACAAAAGCCATGATGCTGGTATGATCAAATGGATTGAAAATCTTCATAATGACTCCTGTTATGGTGAGTAATTCAGTTCCTTACACCTTTTGGTCTTTCACTAATATTGATAAGTAGGATGCTGGGGCTGTTAATGCTTGAGATATGCATCCTCATGTGGTATCATATGAGGTTTGCCCCAGTCAAGAACTCCTTATGATCATCAAGACCTAAGATTGCAGAGCTCTTGCACTTTTGATTACCCCTCAGCAGCAATTGCTGTATCTGCCTGACTTTGTGAATGCTCACTGTCAATGCTTGACAGCAGGACTTTTGTCCAGAGGGACTGCCTTCAATCCAAGCAACTATCGAGCTTTTGAGGGACATATCTTCCCAACAGACTTACTGCAAATCAATGGGATATGGTGTGAGCCTATTTTGGCTCAATTCGATAAGCTAGTTGTGCTTGAGATTGACGTCTGCAAAGTTATTTACTGGCTGTTATCTATCCTCACAGCTACTGGCCATAATAATCATCTCTGTCAAGTTGTTTTTCACACCCCCAACAACTTCTCCTTACTTCTGTTTGTGCTGCCTCTCCATGACTTGGACTTGCTGCTCCCCAATAACCCAGCATTGAAGGTCATCCTCCTGTTTCCATCAGAGAGCACTATTCATTACTTTCAGCATTTGCTTCCTCTCACTGATCATTATGGCTGGTTGAAATGGATATCTGAAAGTACATGTTTCTTTCCTGGAGTTTATTTTGGTTGCTCACCAGATTTACTCAGATCAGATATGTGAAGCCAAGCGTTGCCAGAAGTACATGTTTCAGCAGGAAGATGACCCTTTCAGGTCATATTCAATGTTCAGACTGGAGATAGATAATGATTCATCTCTTCCCCATTGCAAACTGCCTTGCTCTATGTTAAAATAGTTTTACGTCCATTGTTGCTACCCACCTTGCTTTATTGCTATGCCCAATGAACTAATCTTACACTTTGGATGCCTTCAATGAGACAGAATGGCTGTCTACTTTTGACACAGAGATGATTCATGCTGGGCATAGAAATAGTCAGCTGTCTTTCCAAACAAAGCAGATTCCTGCCTGGTGTGTGCACTCCCTATGGTGTGCAATCTGCTGTCATTTAGAATCCAACAAGGTCTCATGGGCAGAGGGCTTTTTCTTCCTTCACAATGTATGCAGAACAAAACATGGAACTGCACATGCTATGAATGAGTCCTCTGCATCTAATGCCCTTGATGATTTCCTCACTGAAATGTGCCTTTTGGGGGGTGTGCTGGAAGAGGGTACCTGGTTTGTTGATGTTGACCTTGAATTATTCCATGACAGCTCTAGTTCTAATGAGAGTTTTGATTCTGAGGAGGAAGAGGAGGAGTATTGTCTCCAGCAGTGAACTGTAGCACATGTGCATGTGGTACACCAAGTCCTGGGTATCAATTTGGAGAATGCATCCTGCATCACATCTTTTGGAAGTTTGCATTATGTCCAGGATCTCTCTTTGCACTTGACATCTGTCTCTGGTTGTCAAATTTCAAGGCTTGTTACATGCAGCTTTACATGACAGACAAGGCATTAACCTACAATCCTGAAGGTTAACATCATGGCAGAGCTTTTACCTGCAGTAATGCAATGACTATGAACAATGTATACTGCAACAACCTATATGACATCTACACAAAGCCCATTGATTCCAACTCCTCACATGCACGGATTGAACTCCGTGTTCCTATTGACCAGGCAACAAAGATCTTCCATAAGTATGACAAGCAGCTTCTGTACAATGCTCTTGTAAAGTTTACTTGTGAATTGTGGTGGTAAGTGCCTTTACATTCTGCTATGATGAGCTTTTAATCAAGTGAACTGTTCTCTTTCTAGGGGCCTTTGTGCTTACTGCATGCTGGCAATATATCATGAAGACACAACACCAATCTCCTGCCTCCAAATGTGTGGCATTGCAAATTCTCCTTCTCACTGCAGCTTGTGTATGGCTGGCCAATGGCCTCCATTCTTGCCCTCATGATGACTCCTCCTTGTGATCTCTCATGAATGCAACTCTTCCCCATGTGAGCACTGAGGATGCAGATCAAAACATTCTGGCTTATTTGGCTTGTGGTATTCATGCAGATAACACTGACCATCTTCATCTGGTGATTCCCTTTGGCATTGTCTTTTTAAACAAGGTTTACATGCTGCCAGCAGTGAAGGCTCCCAGAATCAAAGCAGGTCCCCAACTGTCAGAGGGTGCATTCAAATATCTGTTTGGAATGTCACTCTCTGCAATCAAGCATAAATTCAGCACTGTTGGTATTAACCAACCAAGCAACTGTCAGTGAGATCGTGTGAGAAACAAGGCACAGCAAACCCCCATATATCACAACTTTGAGACTGCAGGGGAGCCTGAACCTGATCTATTCAACTTTTCTGCTTGGGGATATGCCCTTCCTCCACCAGATGTGGATGAATGTTCTGACCAGAAAGAGGTGGTACAGAACTATGACAAAGCTGAGCAGCTTGATACCAAGGTTTCTTGTCTCTGGTGCCAGTTCTTGCAAGATCTTATGTTCAAATGTCCTAACCCCAAAGGTTGACCAAATAAACCACACTGCAAATTGACTTGAGATCAGAGAACCACAGTGACAGATGATCTGTATCTCAACAAATGTCTGAGTGACATCTTTCATGTTTGTGCCTTTAAGCAAGGGTACATCAATGATTTTGACCTTGTATTCAGGCATCTCTGGCCAAAGCAAGGGGACAAATTGGCTCATAAAACCCAGGGATATAGGCAATCCTCATACTATGTGTAATGGAAGCATCTCATAAATGAACTAGATTCAAATATTAGCAATGGTATATGCAAAGGCATTTGTAAGAGGTTTGATAATTTCTTCTGGGTGCTGCATGCTTCTGAGGACAAAATCTGGCCAAGTGCCCATCTTCACAACTTTACAAGGCTGCTGATGGGAAGTGAGGGTCCTGGGCCACAGATTCTTGTCCAGACTTTGCCTACCTTCTAAATTGTTTAATATGTAGTAGGTTCTTACATTGAATGCTATATCTAGCTACAAAATGTTACCTAATTATAGTTCTGCAAGTGCACATTGACCCAATCAGTAGGGAGCATCCATGCTTACTCATTCCTGGAATGAATGTATGTTGATGCAATCAGTTCATAGTGTCCATGCTCACTTGTTCATGCAGTTGGTGTTTACAAATTCATGTGATCAGTTGGGTGCATCTCTGCTCACTTGCTTCTAGAATGAGTGCATTCCTCAGGTACCTCTTGCAGCTAATATATTTCAAATATTTGTTAGTAGTATTCAGTGTTCAGCAGCATTGAGGAAACACACAATCTATTGAGGAGACCAGCCATGCTCACTTGTTCCTGGATTGAGTGCATTCCTCTGGTACTTCTCAGTTCTTAATTTGTATCAGCATTTTTTAACTGTGTTTTGCAGCTCTAAGGAAGCCTACTACTTATCAAGAAGACCAGCCATGCCCACTCATTCCTGGAATGAGTATGTTCATCAGGTTCTCTTCACTCCATAATATGTTTTTAACATTCATTGGCAGTGTTTGGTATTTGGTAGTTCTGAAGAATTATACTACTTATCAAGGAGACCAGCCATGCTCACTTGTTCCAGGAACAAGTGCATTCCTCATGTGCTCTTCACTCCATAATATGTTTTTAACATTTGTTGGTAGTGTTTAGTGTTCAGTAGCTCCAAAGATTTGTACCACTTAGCAAGGATACCAGCCACACTCACTCGTTCCAGGAACAAGTGCATTCCTCAGGTGCTTCTCAGTATCTGATATGTTTCAACATTTGTTAACAGTGTTTCATAGCTCTTCTCAAGAAGCATACTACTCATCAAGGGAACTAGCCATGCCCACTCATTCCTGGAATGAGTGTGTTCATCTGGTGCTCTTCACTCCATAATCTGTTTTTAACATTCATTGGTAGTGTTCAGTGTTCAGCAGCTCCAAAGAATCATTTTACTTATCAAACACACCAGCCATGCTCACTCATTCCAGGAATGAGTGCATTCCTCAGGTGTTTCTCAGTGCTTAATATGTCTCAATGTTTGTTAACAGTGTTTCATAGCTCTGACAAAGCATACTACTCATTAGGAGGACCAGCCATGCCCACTTGTTCCTGGAATAAGTGCATTCATCAGGTGGTCTTTACTGCCTGATATGTTTTAACATTCATTGGCAGTGTTTGGTGTTTGGTAGCTCTGAAGAATTATACTACTCATCAAGACCAGCCACGCTCACTTGTTCCAGGAATGAGTGCATTTCTCAAGTGCTCTTCACTCCATAATACAGTTTTAACATTCATTGGCAGTGTTCAGTGTTTGGTAGCTCCAAAGAATCATACTACTTATCAAGAAGACCAGCCCTGATCACTTGTTCCCAGAATGAGTTCATTCCTCAGGTGCTCCTCAGTACCTAATATGTTTCAATGCTTATTAACAGTGGTTGATAGCTCTGATGAAGCATATTACTCATCAAGGGGACCAGCCATGCTCACTTGTTCCTGGAATGAGTGCATTCATCAGGTGCTCTTCACTCCTTAATATGTTTTAACAACATTAATTGGCAGTGTTCAGTGTTCAGTAGCTCCTAAGAATTATCCTACTTATCAAGGAGGCTAGCCATGCTCACTTGTTCCAGGAATTAGTGCACTTCTCAGATGCTTCTCAGCATCTAATGTGTTTCAACAATTTTTAACAGTGTTTCATAGCTCTGACAAAGCATACTACTCATCAAGGGGACTAGCTGTGCCCACTTGTTCCTGGAATGAGTGCATTCATTGCATGCTCTTCACTCTATAATATGTTTTAACATTCATTGGCAGTGTTTGGTTCAGTAGCTCCAAATAATTATACTACTTATTGAGACCATCCATGCTCACTTGTTCCAGGAATCAGTGCACTTCTCAAGTGCTTCTCAGTATCTAATATATTTCAACATTCATTAATAATGTTTCATAGCTCTAATGAAGCATACTACTCATTAAAGGGACCAGCTATGTCCACTCATTCCTGGAATGAGTGCATTCATCAGGTGCTCTTCATTCTATAATATGTTTTTAACATTTGTTGACAGTGTTTAGTGTTTGTTAGCTCCAAAGATACATACTACTTATCAAGGAGACCAGCTATGCTCACTTGTTCCAGGAATGAGTGCATTTCTCAGGTGCCTCTCAGTACCTAATGTTTCAACACCTGTTGACAGTGTTTCATAGCTGTGACAAAGCATACTACTCATCAAGGGGACTAGCCATGCCCACTTGTTCCTGGAATGAGTGCATTCATAGGGTGCTCTTCACTCCATAATATATTTTTTACATTTGTTGGCAATGTTCAGTGTTTGGTATCTCCAAGGAATCATACTACTTATCAAGAAGACCAGCTATGCTCACTCATTCCAGGAATAAGTGAATTCCTCTGGTGCTTCTCAGTATCTAATATATTTCAACATTTTTTGACTGTGATTATTACTTATCAAGAAACCCAGCCATGATCATCTTGTCATCACTATTTTCTTATAATTCTATGTCTAATAATATATGTGT
Source organism: Nidularia pulvinata (assembly GCA_036937195.1). Taxonomy (NCBI): domain Eukaryota; kingdom Fungi; phylum Basidiomycota; class Agaricomycetes; order Agaricales; family Nidulariaceae; genus Nidularia; species Nidularia pulvinata. The sequence continues at coordinate 9,226 of JASFDH010001510.1, forward strand.
ACAAATGAATTATATTGATCACCTGTTCCGACTCCATCAATGACATGTTCATCTCTTATTTCAAGCAGTATAAATAGACAACTGATACTATCCCAGTGCTAGCTACCACTTCTCTTTCATGGAACAAGTGGGCTCCTACAGTCATTCTCACTAACTTCTATCAAGGAGACCAGCCATGCCAATTTGAACTTGGAACAAGTGTATTCCACAGGTGCTTCTCAATGTATAATAGGCTTCAATGTTGGTTAACAGTGTTCAGTAGCCCCAAAGAAATATACCACTTATTAAGGAGACTGGCCATAGACACTTGTTCCTGAAACAGGTGCATACTAATGCAATTAGTTGGGAGTGTCCATGCTTACTCATTCCTGGAATGAGTGCATGTTGATGCAATCACTTGGGAGCATCTGTGCTCACTAGTTTTTGCAATGAGTGTACATCAATATGCAGATATCACTGGTTACTAGCATCTGTGCTCATGTGTTCCTGAAGCAAGTGCATGTCAACATGTCAACACCATCAGTTAAGAGCATTCATACTCACTCACTCCTGGAATGAGTGCATTTAGAGAGCAATCACTGATCTGTTCCAAATTCTTCCCCAGTCTCATACCAATCCTATGCCATGCCTATTATATTTCTACAGCAATCCTATGCCAATCCTACATCTATTCTCCTCTTAATCCTACATGAGTTCTGGTCATTTCCTACCTCCAATCCTAATCTAACTGAAGTTCAAACCCTACTTCAATCCTAAGTATCCCTATAACCCTACATTATAGATCCACAGTGATCATTTACTGTCATAGCTATTTACCCACACCAAGTACCACTACTTGGGTGTGAGTGCCTGTTGTCATCACATCTGTCATAACAATGTCATCTCACAGATGACAAGACAGCACAAGAATAGAAGCCACTTGCTTCTATTGTTGCTGATAGAACAATGTAAGTGAGAACAACTGCTACTCTGGTTCAACTCACATGCCAGCAGTGATTATTATCCTGCCAAATATAGAAACAATAGGTCCTGAAGAGTCTATAAAGATGAAACAGGCAGGATTAACAGCATCAACCCCTGTTAACCTGTTTTGTCTCCTCTCCCTCAGCAAACTTTTAACACAACTCCTTGCTCCACTCAGAGTTGTGACACACCCTAACCCTGTGCTGGGAGCTGTTATTTTTAGCAGTACTAGAATATCTGCAGATACTGGCTAAGTTTAGCCCTTGACAGCATTTTGCAAATGCATCTCAGCTATTTCCACATTTGGTTCTTGCAAACCCTTTTTGGGAATGAGTGCTAAAAGTAAATAAATACTCTGCACTTTGCTACTATTCTCCAGTATAATACACCAAAGTAATAGCATATACAGGGAGAAGTGGCCCTGTGACACTTATAGTGGTGTTTACCAAGTTTATCCTTGGTCTATCCTTGGTGTTACTGCTGAGGTTTTCACATTATGCAACCTTTACTTGCCATTGTTTTGGTAAAACAATGGGTATTCAACAGGTGTAGCTGTGTCAGTGATGTCTTTGTCATTCTGACTCACCTTGTGATCAAATGATGCCAAGGCCAAAGTGCTGGAGCTTGTGCAAGAACTTGCTGTGTGGTTGGTCTTGGCTAAAGCTTGTGTTACAAAGTGTCCTATAGCGAGTAACCTGCTATGTGATATCTTTCTTTTATTAGAACAATGATCACATGGAGTAGCTATACTTAGTCTAGCCAACAATAACAGTAGTTATACTTAGTACATTGTGCACAGACCATCATAGTTTACTATAAGTAGCACTTTGTACTCAGTCTTGTTCTTTAGCTTGACCTAGGCAAATATAGCCTCATTACCATTTCTGCTCAAGTCCCTTGAACTCAGAACAGCTCAAACCTCTTAGACCTAGTCTAGAGGCTCATCAGAACCTAAGCTTCTCCTAGACAGAGACTTAGTGGCTTGACAACTGTCCTATCTAATAGGAAGTGTGTCTTACATTGAACCCAAGAACCTTACATGTGGTTTCACCACTGTTAGACCAAACCCTGAACTTAAGAACTCACTTTGAACCTATGAAGGCTTAATCATCATAACAGCTTGCACAGTACAATACAATAATTAATTCTGTCAATATGCATAAACACCAGCTGTGTATAAAGGCCCACAGGATGCACTGACAAGGTCAATGCACTGAAAGCTCTCTTCTTCCCTACTGGGCAGGAGATCTTTGCATTCCTGCTACCTTGTCTTAGTAGTTGCTCACCACTTGCCTTTGGCTCGCAGTTTGCTCCCACCCTAACCCTAGCTCATCAAATTTTGCTATGATGGGGGAATCTTAAAAATGTGTGGGGCTGTGTAACAGTGTGTTAAAGGATTCAACTGGGATAATGATGTAATTGATTCTCATCTGAACACACAGTGCGACTGTTGAACTTCGGCCTCCAACATCACAGTGCTCAATACCAAGATGCTCTGTTATAGCGGTGAATGAGTCTTGCTGACACATTATGGTGATATTGTAGGGCTAATCTGATCATGTTATGCTGCTCCCTCAAGGCTCCAGACAAAAGATCATCCATCATAATGTACGCTCCAATTATTCATTCATAGCTCATAAATTTTATTTCACCGCACAGGTACAAGGTGATCTTTGGGCCCTTTATACGAAGAAATAATGTACATTTATATTTTGGCATGCCAAGAACTAATTCAGTGTAAATAGCAATAAGGTGATTTTGCATTTAGTGACGCTCATTGTAAGTAGCTACTAGTTAGCGTGGACGCATTCTGAACTAAAGGAGGAACTGACCCACTGTGAAAGGATCACATAGGTGGCGCGCTGGAATAGCAGGTCGCAATCTGCAAGAAAAACGAAGCTGCATCGCCGCTTCAAATCCCACACCTATTTTGAAATCGGATGCACGCTATAACCCCACTACCTGAAGGAAGTGGAAGTTAAGGTGGGATTCTGATGCTGAAAAGAGCCTTACGACTTTCCTGGAAGACGGAGGGATACTGAAATTGATCCGATCATCTCATGCTACCCCTCGAGGCTCCGGACGAAAGTTCTTCCAACATATTGCATGCTCAGCGCTCATCTGCAACAATTTTCGCAGATGACCGGGTGTTCGATCAAGAGTAGGGTATATGAGACATGGGTTTTAATAGATATCGTGGAAGCGCACCTCCGAATAAGAAGGTGTGCCAATGGTGGGCGACTATTGTATCCATGATCTATTTCTGGTGCCGAGGGTGTGCAAAACTTCTATTTCCGGCCAATACTATGATGGTGAGAGAGGTCGGTAATCTAACCAGAAAGCGAGGACACGGAACTAGATGCTGATACCTATTTTATCAGCTTTTCTTCCTCGGATCATCTACTGTCCGATTGAGGCGGCTCTCTGACTTCAGAGAGTGTTACTGGGGAATCCAGCGATGAGTGAGTACATCATACTCAACAGACGTGCTCTCTCAGTAAGTGTGCAGCAATCTCGAGGTATATATTTACATATGTATATCTGTAGTACATATTTGTAGTTCACTCTAATAAATTAGTAAGTAGGTATGTAAGAGCCTCTCAAGGAAGTTCAAGTTGATACAAGTTCATATTTTCACTATCTACTTCACATCTTAGTTTCTAAAGAAAGGGATCATATAGGAAGGTGAGGCAATGCTGAAATTTTACACCATCAATGTCAACTCGGTCAGCTCATCAAGATGCATCAGCCCACAGTTAAGGAGACTTCAAATTCCAAAGAAACACGTTCTAAATAAACAATGGACAACGGGTGCTCTCCTTATCGCGTGGATTGTGGGTCCGGGAACGGTGATTAAATCTTCGTACGGGTTAAACTTCTTCCGTCCGTATGATGCGAGATGCAAGGATTAGAGTCTTGTAGATGCTGAAGCTGAAAGAACTTATGAGAATATTTTGGCTAGGAATACCATAAGCACCACTCCATAGAGGGAGGTACTCGAGAACTCGTATTTCTTCATCTCAGATGCTCTGTTAATATTCCATAAATTCAACAAGTGTCCTGATTGTGCATCGCTCGCGTAAAATTTTGAGCTCCAATGGTTGCAATAAAATCTTCAATTCCTCACGCAAGGGCATACACATCTTTCAGTGCACCATGTTGTCTTAGGCCCCGATAACTCGATCCCCGTTAGGACTCGCACATCTTCTACGCCATCATAGGACAACGTAGGCTCCAGCTCCAGCACACCATCATGATCTCCCACAAGTTTTTTTTCAAGTACACCGGTTCTATATCTAGCAGCAGATGGTCATAGCGATGTGCCATCGTGACATTGGAGCAACTGCGGATAACTGGGGTCGGGATGATTGAGCAAGGAAGAGGCTACTCTGGCAGGGGAAGATCTTAGATCCACATCTTCTATATGGCCTTCCAGTTCTACAGCGAGAAGCATGAGGTCCTAGTGTAGTGCGATGGTGATATCACTGAGTTCAGCGCGGGTCCCGGGACTAGGTGGAACGAAAGAGGGGAGGGAGCTGCTTCGGCAGCGAAGCTGATCGCAAGTTCACATGCCCGGTTTCTGATCTTTTTAGTTGGGCTTTCTTTGGCTGAATGATCAGTGCAAGGGATATCTCCGGTGATCTGTCCCGGTCCGTCCAGCCATTACGCCTCATTCACAGGAGGCCTGAGCTCTTATTTCTCACTGAACCCATATGCTATTCGGCCTTAGAGCTTTCGATCTACACGAAGGGTATAAGAAAATTAACATGACAAAGCGAGCAGCAGCGCGCTTCTTTGTTTTCCGCTCAGTAGATAACACGCTTCGTTATCTTCACACAGGCTCTCATCTTACTAAATAGCCAGTTCTTCCCACTACTATCTTGTAGCCATGTATCGCTGTCTCCTCTTCTGGTTCATCTGATTCATCTTTCTTCTGGTTCATCTGATTCATCTTTCTTCTGGTTCATCTGATTCATCTTATGCATTCCTTTCACATCTGCGACGGCGTCTACGAGTATACAGACGGGTCTGAGTATACAGTCGGCACTGAGTGGTTCGAGTATACAGTCGGGTAAGGGTATTACAACTCAGAATGCCTTTGTTACCACTCAGAATGGCCAGTTTATGCTTAATGGAAGGTACATAATATGTAATTATTATTAGGGTTTAATGTTAAATATCATTATCGCAATCCAGTGTATTTAAATTTTTAGGGACGAATCAATACTTTACAGTCCCCCAGGTAGTCTGTACAGATCTGTACAGAGGCTCAGAATCTGTACAGACTCTGTACAGACT
>JASFDH010001511.1:0-14487 GCA_036937195.1 Nidularia pulvinata
GAGGTGCACAGAAAGAAAAAGTGCATATCAAATTTTATTCTCTTTATGCTGCTCCATGCCTATACATTTTTTAATAGACACCATAAGACGAAGAGCGAAAAGCCTGCTACCAGTACTTCTAACTAAGAGATGGAGTGATCAATGATATCCCATTTGTTTGATTTCAGACTCTAACTTTTTTAAATATCTTTGTCGAGTTTGTGAAAAGAGTGAAACTGTTGTAACATGATTGTAGTCAAAAGCAGTTAATTGGAGATGGATTTGTCGGCATTCCAGATAGCGTTATCATATTGAGCGCTCTCATGAAGATGATATTACTTCCCTTCCTCTCAAAAATACTTCTTCGGAATGGATCTGGCTGATAAACAACACCCGGGTATTCGCAGGGGATATATTACAGAAAAGTGTGAAAGATGTTAAGTAGAGCATTAAATGATACTTTATTCCGAAGTACACTTCCGATCATTAAAGTCATTTTCGATAGTTCATTAAGGCGATTCTATAATTCTCCAGTAGTGAATACTTGACTCTTACCTCATTCACCAGCCACCTCCTCGCCAATGAATTGCCATAAATCTTGTTAATCTCCCCCTCCCAGGTCCTGCCCACAGTTTTCATGAGGTCAGCCTACATGGGTTTCTTGGTGCTCTAAAAGTATCCAGCAGCGGTCTTTGCATTGATCTCAATGCATGAATCAGGAGGTATGAGATGTTCTATTAGAAGCATGTTAACAAATGAGACCCATTTATATATTTACAAGAAGGTAATTTGGGCATTATGGCTATGGCTCTGGCATTGTCATCCATTCCAGGCCTGAATTTTAACAATATAGTGAGAGAAGAAGAGGGCATTGCACCATACATAATATGGGTACAGACATATAACTTACAGGCACTATATGGGCACATTGAGCAGTGAACCATATGTATGGTCTGATTCAAAATCATGTGAAAATACAGTACAGGCAGAAATATGGGTATATAGCCATATTTACAGTATATAATTATATATGTATTCTTTTTTTTAAAAATGAAAAAGAAAGAGATATACAAAAGAAGACAGAGCAAAAGTTAGCAACAAGATGGAGTGGAAGTAACTAAGTAAGATATGAAGATGCAAGAGAAAACTAATGGTGAAGCTTAGCTGAGACCTTCTCCTGAGCAATAATTAGCTTATGTGCTGTGCTTCCTTCATTCCCAATGACCAATTTACAGCTAATGATGAGTGAGTTGCTTCAAGTATAATGATGGTTGATACTCGACTTCCTGACCAAAGAGTTGGTCAGGAGGGATCTCTGGAGACCAGAGATCTTGTTGAGCACAAAGTACAATGACAAGAAGGATAGTATGAGGAGAGATCAGTGAGGATGGTTTAGAGGTAGTTATTCACTAGTTAGAGACTATTAGAGATCTTGAAGACAGTATAATTATCAAACTGAAGTACTACAATATATTCAAAGAACATAAATACTAGAAAGTTTAAGTAACCAGAGTAATGCACAGAGCACTATGATCATACAAGTGCAATGGAGAAGTAAGTGGGTTAAGAGAAAGAGAGCATATGACAAAAGCTAAGAAATATGAATAGAATGTTAATGCAAAGAGATATACTATGAAAAGTATAGTGTGTGGCTGAAATGAAGTAAGTACAAAAATAGAAATGGACCAGAGTAAACCTGAGTAAACCTGGAGATGAGCAGGAAGTCAGGAGAGTGTCAAGATTGATTGTAAACAGTTTGGAGATGACACATGCTGTGCTGTATAGGGATATGATAATAAGATAGATTGCAATATTACCTCATTGCTTATGGTGGTCTGCTATACCATTGCTATACTGACAATGGACCTCTCTTGAGGCTCACAGTATAGTAACAGTCACCATATATTGGTTGCCATTGTCAAATCTCATTCCAAAAGGGAGAATATAAACTAAAGGTCATAAGCTACAAGAGTGCTACATCAAAAAATGTTGGAAGTAACATTGGAAGGATTTCCAACTATAACACTAGAGGTAAGAGCTGTTGGCTTCAGCTTATGTGCTGTACCCTTCCAGTTCTCATGGGTTCTAACTTAGATGAGTGGTCCACATAGTGGAAGATAGCTACTAGGTGCCAGGAGAGTGTTGGAAGTGATCAGAAGATAAAGACAACAAGAGTCCAAGCCTATTGTCAATGACAGGTTATGAGTAGTCAACATAAGTCAACTAGGGTCAGAAGGTCAGAAGTAAATCAGAGAGACTAGAGGTGGTCTTAGTTGATATTCAGATTGGAGACTGTGGTACAGAATAGGGCTACTTAAATGCAAGTATTGCTAATTGTAATAGTAAAAGTGGAAGTAGCAATACTATGGATACAAGGAATAATAAAAGTCCTTAACACATAATAAAAGTAGCAGAAAAAAGGGCAGAAGCATAACCAAGCAGAAGCATTCATAGAAACAGTAATTGTATCATGAATGTCAAGTATTAAAAACAATATTTTGGAGACTAATGATGAATGGAAACAAGCAGAAAATGTTGGGGGCATGGCAGGGAGTTGTAATGCAGAGTCAGAAGGTGTCAGAAGGTGTTGGGAGAGATTGCAGATGTAACAGTTATTAGCTGCAAATGCAGTGTCAGTGGACAGCCCTATCAGTGTGTTACATTTGCAATCTCTCCCAACATCTTCTGACACTTTCTGACTCTATGATACAATGTCCTGCTATGATTCTGACATTTTCCACCTGTTTCTATTCATTGTTAATCTCTGAACTATTGTTTTCATTATTTGATGCTCACAATACAGTTACTGTTTCTAAGTACACTTCTGCTCAGTTATGCTTCTGCTCTCATCTCTGCTACTTTTATTATGTGTCAAGGACCTTGATTATTCTTTGTATCCATAGTATTGCTACTTCCACTTTTACTATCATAATTAGCAGTACTTGTATTTAAGTAGTTTTATCTTGTACCATAGTCTCCAATCTGAATATTGACTAAGATCACTACTAGTCCTCTGACCAAGTTACTACTAAGTCTTTCTGATTCACTTCCAACCTTCTGACCCTCTTTTGATCCTCCTTCTAGTTAACTTATGTTGACTAGTCTTATCTTGCCCTCCACACTAGACTTGACTCTAGTCATCAATATCTTGTTTTCCTCTGACATGTTTCTGACAACTGGTAATTATCCTCTGCTGTGTGAACCACTTGTCTAAGTTAGATCCCACAAGAACTGGAAGGGCACAGCACATAATCTGAAGCCAATGGCTCTTACATAAGCATTACAGTCAGAAATACTTCCAACATTATTTCTGACATTTCTCTGATGTAGCACTATTGTAACCTATGACCTCTAGTCCCTATTTTCCCCTTTGGAAACTAGATCTGACACAGTGATGGATGGATGCAGATGGCTTAGCACTGTTGTGAGCCTCACAGTGGACAGCCTCAAGAAGGAAATATTACTATTCTTGGGGAAAGTGGACCTAGCTGCACCTTTGCAACAATTAATCATGATTTTGACTACCTGTGTAGGCCATAATATGGTAGTAAGTGTATGAACTAATAACATTATACAGCCATAGTTATGACAGCCATCAGATATAAAATTTTAAGCACCTACAGCACAGTACAGTACCCACACAAAATGGCCATACACCTGTTGGTATACAGTTACAGTTCAAAGCCCTAAAGAGGAGTGAAAGATGAATGTATCACAAATGAAAAAAGGAAGGTGAGGATATTCTTGAAGGGCAAGAGCTTCAGCTTCAACTCCTCTAATAAAAGGATAACAGCTGCTAGATTATTGCCTTTTGTTTCTGCATGAGCTGGTAACTGATCAATTGTTCATAAGTTGCAACTCTGAACTAGCTCTGAACAAATCATGGTAGAGGAATATTTTGTGAATGAAACCCTAGTTGGCTACATTTTCACTATGAAAAGGGGTTATTAGTCTGTAGAGTAGGGCTGCAATAAATCTGTTTTGCTACCCTACAGACTGTTCATATCCTCTCAAGTTTGTGGGGGCAAAGTCTGAAATGAGAGTGTATTCAAAAATTAGATACAAAAATGCACAGTTTTAGGATATAAAGTAGGTTTGACACTATGCTAGCTAGAAACAGTGAATAGTCTTCCTTTTCACTTATATAGCTACAGACTCATTGAGATGGTCTTCCTGTCTCTAGAGCTTGCAAGGTCACTGCATTCTAAGTATAGATAGGCTTCCTCTCAGTATAATCTTTTAAATCTCCAAGGGTGGTCTTCCTTCTCTTGCAGATACTAATGCTCTTTATTTAAACTAATCAGGGATGGTCTTCCTTTCCCTTTATAATTCCCCAAAGCCCAGTGGTCATCCCTCTGTCTTTGGGTGAAGACTCAGGAGATGATCTTCCTTTCTCCTGAAATCACACTTTTCATTAATTAAGCCAGAATCTTTCTGTCCCTCTGACTTCTAAAATCACTAACACAACTACAGGACTTAGTCCTTGCCTTTGTTGTATAGTCCTCAGTTTGTTACTTTCTCAGATTAAAGTATAATGAGGGTTTCACTCTCAAGTTGCTAACTCTACCTAGCATATCTGACTTCAAAACCAAACCAGAATTTGCTTGTATCTCTGAATTAGCATTGCAGGAGCTGAAGGGCTTGTCACTGCAGACTGCATTTGTGAGAGAACAAGGGCAAAATCTCTGCTACTTTCTTCACTCCTTATCCTCAAGCTCTTATTCCATCCTAGATGGCTCCTTTCTTGGCTCAATTCTTGTTTTGCTTACAGTTCAGGCCTCTTTTACTAGAGATTGCATGCTTATTCATATTTATTTCCCAGGAGGGTGTCCTGCCAGTGTCTTTCTCTACGATTTTGCTCTCTTTTTCAGATCCTAAACACCTGTCTGAGCACCTTGTTTATTTATATCTCTCTTACTTATCTTCTGTCCATATTCAGTAAGGTTTCTCACTTATGTAGCATAGACCTATATATTTCACCTATCCTTATCTTATGTTCTGTCTGTCTATGATTATCTGTATAACTTTCTTAAATGAAAAGTTCTACTATGTTTCCTCCTCTCTTTGTCACAAAATGGTCTTCCTGGGATATAGCCCAAAGGTTCCAGACAGATAGGTTGTGTGAGGTCACCAGGGAAAAACTCTAGAGACTCCAGGAATATCTCCAGTAAACATGTTCAAGTACTACAAGGGTATGAGGCTGCACTGTATAGGGATATGACAGTATTTCTCCCTTAGCAACAAACTCATGAGTTGCTTGGAGGGTTGTTGTGGCTGTGATGCATAACCAAAAAATACAAACATGAATGTGAAGTTAAAATTTTTCAAAAAACAACCACCATCAGTCAGTACAAACCCCAAATGTCTCAAGAAAATAACACAATGTCATCCTCCCAGTACTCAATTGCTCAATGTAAGGCTGCTTTGGAAGAACAGGCTAGAAAACACAAGGAAGAACATCTATGTGCAGAGCAGGAGGCTGCTGAAGAGCTTGCAAAACTCCAGGCCAAAGAAGAGGAGTTGGCATGTGCTGACGAGGCACAACTGGCACATGAGAAAGAGGAATTGGCATGTGCTGAGGAGGCACAACTTGACTCGTGAGCAGGAAGCTCAGTTGATAGGTGAGAGGGATGAGCACAAGTGTAGGCAGGATCAAGAATTGAGGGAGCAGGCTGAGCAGATAATGAGGGAGAAGGCTGCACAGAGGAAGTATGAACAGCTTGCAAAGAAAAAACACATGCAGAATATGTTGGCAAAGGTGGGGGCATCTGGCATAAGTCAGAGTATGTTTCCAGAGTGACCTGAGTGCTAACAATTAAATTTTTCTCAGAGCATGACAATATTAGTGCCAGTAAGTGGTTTACTAGGATCACATATATTTGTTTTGCTAACCAAGTGTTTAGCCCATAAAATCTGCTGTCCCCCCTCAGGAAGAATACAAAGGGGAAAGGCAAGGGCATGGCACAAGAGCCTGTTGAATGCAACAAGTCATCTGGGCCTGATGAAAACAGCAAAGGCAAAGGCATCATGCTGATGCCTCATCCCAGGAACCTGAGGATCATTGTGTGTAACTGTTAGGGCTTGCATCTGAAGCCAAACAAAACACTGCTGTTGCCTCAGTTCAGCTGTGCTATAGCCACTCTTGGTTACAGGTCAGCTGTATCAGTTCTCCCAGGTTCTAAATGTTGGTGTGGTATTCAGTGCTGCTGCACCCTGCATTTTCTTTTATTCTAGCTAGTCTATTTTCCCAAGTATTTAGGACTTTGATATTGTACTATGTTCTGTCATAGCTAGTTGATTTCACTAATATCATAATTTGGGTCTTAATATATGGTTTTTCCCTTGTGTTTAGGTGTAGATCTGCCTAGTGTTACATCCATGAACTCTTCTGACACTTTCTGAATCTATGATTCAATTTCCTGCTATGCTTCTGACATTTTCCACCCATTTCCATTCATTGTTAATCTCTGAACTATTTTTTTCATTATTTGATGCTTTCAATACAATTACTGTTTCTAAGTACACGTCTGCTCAGGTATGCTTCTGCTCTCATCTCTGCTACTTTTATTATGTGTCAAGGACTTTTATTATTCCTCATATCCATAGTATTGCTACTTCTACTTTCATTATCACAAATAGCTATACTCATATTAGAGTAGCCCTATCTTGTACCATAGTCTCCAATCTGAATATCAACTAAGATAACCTCTAGTCCTCTGACTAAGTTACTGATAAGTCTTTCTGATTCACTTCTGACCTTCTAACCCTTTTCCAACCTCTCTTCTAGTTAACTTATGTTGACTAGTCTTAACTTTCCCTCAACACTAGACCTGGACACTAGTCATCAATATCTTGCTTATCTCTAACACATTTCTGACACTGGTAATTAGCTTCTGATGTGTGGACCATTTGCTAAGTTAGAACCCATGAGAACTAGAAGGGTGCAGCACATAAGTTGAAGCCAACAGTTCTTACCTTTAGCATTACAGTCAGAAATCCTTCTGATGTTACTTCTGACATTTCTCTGACATAGCACTATCATGCCCTACAACCTCAAGTTCCTATTCTCCTTTTTGGAACAAGACTTGACACCTAGGGCATATCAACCTCCAAGAGGATCTTTTGCCCATGATGTAAAAATGCACCTCTAGAAGGATCTTTTGTTTATGATATTGAAAAGGTGTTGTAGTCTGTAGGGTAGAACTACAATAAATTTGTTTTACTGCACTATAGATTGTTCACAACCTCTTAAGTTTGTTGGGGGCAAGTCTGAAATGAGATTGGATTTGAAATGTGATACAAAATGCACAGTTCAGGATATAAAGTATGTTTGACACTATGCTAGCCAGATATAGTGAATGGTCTTCCTTTTCCCTTATCTAGCCCCAGACTTGTCAAGATGGTCTTCTTGCCTCTAGAGCTTGCAAGGTCACTTCATTCTATGTGTAGTTAGGCTTTCCCTCAATATAATCTTTTAAATCTCCAAGGGTGGTCTTCCTTCCCTCGCAGTCTCTCTCAAAATTAACTAGAGATGGTCTTCCTTTCCATTTTATTCCCAAATCTCAGTGATCTTCCTTCTGTTTTTGGGTGAAAATTTCAGGAGATGGTCTTCCTTTCTCCTGAAGTTGCACTTTTTACTAATTAAGTCAGAAGGGATGGTCTTCCTGTTCCTCAGACTTCTCAAATCTCTAACACAATTACAGGACTTAGTCCTGGGCTTTGTTGTATAGTATTCATTTCATTTCTCTCTTAGGTTAATGTATAATGGGTTTTTCACTTTTAGTTGCTAAGTGTAGCTAGAATGTCTAACTTTGAAACTGAACTGGAATTTGCTCATATCTCTGACTTAGCATTGCAGGAGCTGAAGGACTCATCACTGTGGACCATGTTTGTGAGAGAACAGGGGCAAAATCCCTGTTGCTCTTCTCATCCCTTATCCTCAAGCTTTTATCCCATCCTAGATGGCTATTTTAAACTGAGTTCTTGATTCAGTTCTCAGTTTTCTAATATTTCAGGCATTTTTTACTAGTGATTGAATGTTTATTTGTATTTATTCTCCAAGGTAATGTCTTGCCAGTGCATTTCTCTTCTATTTCACTCCCTTTTTTGGAGCCTAGCTACATATCTGACACTTTGTCCATTTGTACTTCTTTTACTTATCTTCTATCCATGCCTATTAGGGTTTCTTATGTAGCATAGACCTGTATATCTCATTTAATATTGTTTTATCTTCTGCCTGTACATGATTATCCATATGTTCTTCTTTCATGTGATGTTCTCCTATGTTTCCTATTCTCTCATTGTGTGTGACTGTTAGGGCCTCCATCTGAAGTCAAACAAACCCCACTGTCACAGCTTTTACACATGCTGTGCATTTCAAATTCAGGAGAATCTTTTGTATGTTGTGTGTATTTGCAATTGCCAGACTGGCTCTTGCACAATGTGTTCATTTAAGCCTCCTGGAAAGGTTTTTGGACATTATGTGCAGTTACACCTCCTGGAAGAATTGTTGCACATCATGTGCACTTGCATCTCCAACCTCTCAGAATTTTGTACATAGTGTACATTCACACCTCCAGAAGAATCACTTGCCCATTATGTGGATTACACCTCCAGAGGGATATTTTGCACATTGGGTGCACTTACAACTCTGGGAGGATCTTCTGCTCTTGATGTGCATTATTGCCTCCTGAATGAGCTTTTGCAAATCATGTGCAGTAGAGCCTCCTTGAGAAGCTGTTGCACATTGTGTGCATATGAGCCTTCTGGGTAGGCTCATACACATTGCACACAGGACACATTACTCTTTGCTACCTAGTATCACATTATTGTTATATTACATGCTGTTGTTCAATTGTACATTGTATGTAAAACATTATCTTAATAGTATCATTGACTGGTACTATTTGTAGTATACTTACTGATCAGCCTGCTGTCCACCTCTGGATGACAGGCTGGCCACTTATTACTGCCTGGCAGGCACTGTAAGTAAGGTAGGTCACATAGGTCTTATCTGATCTGACACCTCTCACAGATAGATTATTGGAGGAATATCTAGTATTTTTGCAGCCAGCTTTAAAACATGTTAATGCTTTTGAATCCAGTAAATGTAGGAGCCAGACAAAGACTGAAGGATGATACAATATCTCAGGTGAGACATTATCTGATAGCTCAGCCTTTCTCATCAAGGAGTTGGAATCTTGAGGATGAATCCAGTACTGTCCTTGACTATAGCATGATGGTTTTCCACCATTATGTATTTCTGAACTAAGGCTAGCCTTTATAGTTGCCAGATGAAGGGAGATGATACTATCTGCAGGTTCTCTAGAAGGCATAGACTCTCCCTCAGATCTAGAGTCATTTGCAATATCACTGTCAGTGTCACAGTCACAGTCAGAATCAGGATCATTAGCAAAACTTTTTGTAGCACTTTCTTTTTGCACAGTTCCTATGTCAAGAGATATTTGCAAATTCTTTGCTGCATATAAAAATGAATTATATCTCTTTTAACTCAAAAATTAAAAATTAAAAACCTGCTTGCAAATTTAGCTGAATAATATACTGTGAATTAGCGGAAGAAAGATCAACAGCCATCCCAGTGCTGCTGCCTTAGTGATTAATCAGAAATGATGTGATTATGGTTGCTCTGTGCTATCAACTCATTGGACTAATATGTGGTGTGCATTTTGTATTTGCTATTAATAGTGTGATGTAACCAATTTAGAAGTTTTTTGTATGGCATCCAAACTGTCAAGTAATTATACTGTATTTTGAGATGATTAAACTACAATTTTTCACAATATAATTGAATGAAGAGGATGACAGGCTCAGACGGATCGTTTACTATATTCCAAACCGCGGCATGAATGCACTGCGTCTGGTATCAGAGGCATAGCGGGCGTGAACACCCTGAAAGACGCATAATCAATCGGAATCCCGTCTCGGCCAAGAAGATAGAAAATAAAAACAAGAATAGGTAACCCAAACAGAACAAAAGCCTGAAAACCAAGTAAAATTGACCCAACAACCTTGGCAATCACGGACTGAGTCACATAAACGTATCCTAGTAACGACACCTGGAGAGTTACAATCCCCCATCTCAGCCAACCACTCGGTGTCGAAAGACTGAACACAAAGAAACCACCTCCCTCAAACCAGGCTAGGCGGAAAGCATGACCGCTGACAAAGCTACAGAGCAGGACGGTGCTCGAAATAGCGCTCCCAAGGCTACAAACCAAACTAACGATACAAAATAGCCGAGGGATATTTCCAGCTGGATTTGTGTCTCCTTGCATAAGAGTAAGAAAGGCCGCTGCCACAGCACTTAGCAAACTCGCCTGTATATTTTGTGAATCGTAAGTTAATGTAAAGAAATAATTTATAATGATGCCCACCATTATTCCTGTTGCTTTCCACCGTTCCTTCATGTGCTCAAACAGGTCCGACCAAGGGCAAGGACGACTGCTGTTATTGCGGCGAATGCGCGTATTGGGTTGGACACCTTGTGCCTCCCAAAGGCCAAGCATGCATGAAGCAGACGCACCAAGCGTAATCCAACTGAGAAGGTGATAGACGAGTTTACTGAAACTCGGACTAAGGAGGAGCTTCTCTGTCGTATCATATAAGAGGAACTGGTTCATTGAATTTGTTAGTCATTGAAGAACGTGGAATGAGAATGCTTACCCTACTCATTATCGAGCAAAGATCACAATTCCCATCGATGTCAAAAGGTGAGATGGGTAAAAGTCGCGAATCACCCTTCAGAACGCGCCCATGATAATATAAGACAGCGGGCAAACGCTCAACATTGGCATATTTCATGATTTTCTACCATAAAGTATCAGTAACATTTTTGAAGCAATAAAAATGGTGAATTAATACCTCGACTTCCGCCCGCGATGATGAGCAGTCCTTCGGTGCCAGCGAAGTCGTCTCGTCATTCTTAGATTCTTCGTATGCACTGACAGTGTCTTTGCTAACATTATCATCATCGAACACGTGGTAAAAATTGCGTCCTGAGCGATGAGCCAAGCGAAGTCGCTTCACAGAATCCTCCGTATTTTCCATGCTAAACCACGATGCCAATTAGCCTAATTCAATGTCTTTAACAACGACGGAGTCACCGTTCATAGGTCAATATTATGATTGAATCTTCGCATTTTTCGATCTAATCGACGCCGATTAGAACTGAAATTTCTCATCATATCTGTAGCACGCACCGTATTTAAATAACTATCAAAAGACTTGATGCTCGTCAAGTTGAAGGTGGTTGGCTGAGGAGGACAACTGCTCATTGTTATCAATGCAATCTTGGACTTGAGGCGATGATTAGGGTTTGAAGGGGAGTTGGTTTCCCTTCTTAACTCCCCGCATCGCGCTACTTCTATATTTATAGCTGTTCACTCTCTGCAAAACGCCCACCTGTCATTTTTCCTGTCACTTCTGGTTCTAGGTATTTCGAGATCTGCAAAAGGTAACGGTGATAATTCGGCATTGTTTGAGACCAATATCAGTCGTAGCTGTAAAAAGAAAGACTTGCAAGCAAGTAACATTTCATTGTCAAAGTCACCTCGGATGCATCGACAACAGTCAGCGAATCCAAGGTAAACCAAACCTATCGCTTGCTCTCCAGTCACTTAAGCGCTTGAATATGCAAAGCATATACAGCGTCAAAGTGTCCGGAGCCCACTCGGCGCCAATGCTTCCAACCCCATCAGGAAGCCGTCCATAAAGATTTCAGAGGTTTCTCAACCTCAAAAACGTCTAAAAACGGCCGAAACATCCGAAACCTGGGAATCTGGCAACTTATCGCAGAAAGAAGTAATAGCACGTGATGTTAATGGTGCATGAAAGTCATCTACCTTACACGTCATTTGTAACAACGGTAATGATTTACCTCCGGTTCTATTGGTGTCATCTGCGATGTTAACTACCATGTGGCTGTGTTCTGGCATTTTTTTCAACATCCCGTTCGACTTTTTGAGCTCAATATATTCCCTGAAATCACGAATTTAATATTTTATGCAATCCTATGTGTGATAAATGATACACACATTTTATATCTATTCATTTGAATATCTGTGGGATGAAAATAGCGAAACCATTATCTGCCATGGCCCAATGTTATCTGCCATTACTAAATTTGACTGTACCTGCACAGCCACAGAAATGCGGTCACCCCATGGCTTGTGCATGTCTTTACATTCTCTTTCTTGAACTCAATATATTTCCTAAAATCACAAATTTAATATTGTATGTGCTCCTATATGTATAAAAATATGAACAAATTTTAGAACTATTTATGGGAGTAAATATGAGATGAAAATGGCAAAACTGTTATTTGCCATTGCCATATTTGTGAATGGCTCAATGGTGACTTATATAAGAGAACACAAGAACATTTTTATATTTGTACTCTTCCTGGTAATTTATGATTTAAGGTCCATTTATTATATGGAATTGTCTCTAAGGATAACAGAGGCAATCTGAACATACCTTTCAATGCAGCCATATAATGAAGAGGCAGCAGCAGAATTTAAATTATCACCCACTGATCATTGGCTATACTGTAGGTAAGGTGTTGCTCTCTCAATAATCCCTCCAACAACTATGAAAGTTCAACATTACTTATTCATCAAAGTATGTGAATACACAGCACTTGCAACAGCTACTGGAAGAGCAAAGCTTGATTATCTGGCATTTGCTTGTGAATGGATTCAGTTTGCTGTTGGAAAGGACTGTTTTTATGTCACCACTGAAGTTCTTGCTGAATATGCAAAAACATGGGACAAAGTAAAAAATATTTGTGGTTCTGAGGAAATGATTCAAGATAAGATGAATCTTATTCACCAGAGTTATGAAATCTTTGCTGGGAGTCATCTCACTTTTTCTGAATTTCTGACTGGAATAGCAAGTTCAGCACAGCCTCTTGTGGTGCTATTGGATTAGACCCAGAAAACTCAGGGTCTTCCTCAATTTTAACTGAAATTGCTGTATTTTGAGGCCTGTTATTCCAGCTTCCAGAAACAAATTCACCAGCAGAATGTCATATCCCTGTATGACACAATATGCACAAAATCTAGATCACTCATAATTAATCCCAATGCCTTCCCAACTTCCTGCTCATCTCCAGGTTTACTCAGGTTTATTCCAGTCCATTTCCATTTCCATACTTACATGGTTTTAGCCACACACTATTTTTCATAGTATATTTCTTCATATTAAAATTCAATTTGTATCCCTTAGTCTGTTGAGACCTGACACAGCTGGACAAGAAGGACAGTATGGCCAAAGAGTGAGTCCTATAATACCTCTAGATGCTAGACAATATAGGATATTGGCTTCAGCTTATGTGCTGTGCCACCCACTATCCTAGTCCTGTATTTAGAATAGACAGATAGTAAGAACAGAGATTGGAATAAATAATGAGAGCTCACCTTGTCAAAGAAAAACAAGGGTTGGGCTGAAGATCAGCCAAAGGTTGGCCAGAGTGGCCGAAGTATCAGACAAGAGGTTGAGAGAGTACATGGGTCATATCAAGCTGGGAAGTGGATTGGTGATACAATTAACAAATTAAAGAGTTACAACTTGAATATCTGAAACATATAGTTGGCTGAGATGTGGCTGACATGGGTGAGGTGTGGCTGATTCAACCAAGGCTTGGCTGCAAGAACTTAGGATTGTGGTGAGTTGGGGTGTGAAAGGGTGTGCAACAAGTAATAGCTGGAACAGGATATGACATAGTCTTTGTCATATGCTCTCTTTCTTATAACCCACTTACTTCTGCACTGCACCAGTATAATATTAGTGCTTTGCATATCTACTCTGGTTTCTAAGATTTTTAGTATTTAAGTACTTTGAATGTATTGTAGTACTTCAGTTTGTTAATGTTGCAAATCTCTCCACTCTCTACTCAGTGGTTAAAGCTACCTCTAAGTCATCCTCACTAACCTCTACTTGATATTCTCTTCTCATTGTTATACTTTGTGCTCAACAAGATCTCTGGTCAGGAAGTTGAGTATTGATTGTTACATCCTTAGATCAACTCACTCAATATTCTGTAAATTGGGTGTTAGGAATGAAGGAAGCACAGCACATAAGCTGAAACCATTGCCCATCTTGACCTTCTCTCCTTGGTGTCATATCCCTATACAGCACAGTGCATGCCATCTCTGGACTGTTTACAATCAATCCTGACACTCTCCCAACTTTCTGCTCATCTCCAGGTTTACTCAGGTTTACTCTGGTCCATTTCTATTTTTGTACTTACTTCATTTCAGCCACACACACTATACTTTTCATGGTATATCTCTTTGCATTAACATTCAATTTATATTCCTTAGCCCTTGTCATATGCTCTCTATCTCTTAACCCACTTACTTCTCCATTGCACTTGTATGATTATAGTGCTCTGCATATTACTCTGGTTACTTAGTATTTAAGTACTTTGAATGTATTGTAGTACTTCAGTTTGTTAATTATATTGTCTTCAACATCTCTACTAGTCTC
>JASFDH010001512.1:0-14481 GCA_036937195.1 Nidularia pulvinata
ATGTAACAAATAGTATGGCAAACATAAAGGAAAAGAACGCGAGCAGCCGCAGCCCCCGCCGTCGTTCGCAGCCCCCAGCGCCGTATCCGCTGCGCACACCCTCTCCAACGCCAGTAGCGCGCCCGGCGCGTCGAGCCCGCTCAAACGCCACGCGCAGGCGGGTCCGAGCATCCTCCGCACGAGCACTAACACTACTACCACTAGTCCCTTGCCACCGCCGCCGCATCATGATCGATTGGCCCCTGCAACACCCGCGAAGCGGCATTCGAAGCACCTCGCGGTGGGAAGCACGAAGGACACACCGCTGCCCCCTGTGCCTCTGCCACTGCGACGCGAGCCGTCACTGCGTATACGCACGACCGACAGCCAGCACAACAGGTCGCAGCCTTCCTCGCCGGCGAAGGGGGACGCGCCGAGTGCTGCTGGGAACGCGTCGCCTGGTGCAGCTCGGAAGGCGACTGATACCGTCACGTACGTCCTTTTTTTATATCTTTGTATTCATGCTAAAGACCCCCCACGCTCAGCGTGACCCTCGCCCAACGACTGAACGAGCTGGCCGTAGCCAACTCCGAGGGACTGCTCAAGTAAGCCCCCCCTCCACTCTTCTGCAAGCCAAGAATCTCAAGCGTGGTGTGTGCAGCGACGACGAGTACCGGCTGTTGAGGCAGAACCTGTTCGAGCGGTTCTCCAGCACCGCCATCGTGCCGTCGGAGGAACCCCTCGTGCCTGCTGCGAGGCCACGGGTGAGGAAAGGAGGCCCATTACCCGAGTCCAGGCGTGAGTCTTGTTGGGTTTTTCAATGCAAATGTGGATGCTGATAGGAACGGGATAGCGAACACCATGCGCCCGATGTCGAATTTCCAGGTGGAAGTGCCCCGCCCGTCGTCGGTGCACTCGCGCAGCTCGATGCGGTCGGGGATGACGGATCTGTTCAGGCGCGCGACGGGGCGGCGCACGGTGTCCGGGTCGAATGATTTCAGCGAGACGTCGAGTGTCTGGTCCGGGACGTCGACGACGTCAGGTTTCTTCCGCCTGCCGAAGGTGTTATCGAAAAAGTCGAGCAATTCGTCGATACGCACGACGGCATCAAGGACGGCCCAGCAAACAGATACGATTTCGATCTCGTCAAGGCGCACGGGGGGTGTAGAGCGAGGGACAGACCATCTTTCGATTTATTCGCCTTCGGTGGGGACGCGCTCGGCGGCGGGGAGTCTGCGAAGGGCTGTGCCCCCGTCGTCGTTCCGTGCCGTGGGGGGGGATGGGAGCAGCAGCAGCAGCCACAAATACGTGCCGAGCATGAGCGACGACGACGGGACGCCAATGACGGCGCTGGCGATCCGGCAGGAGATTCTGGCTGTGGAGGCAGAGGCACGACGGCTGATGGACGCGTTCAATGGGCTGGAGCTGACGACGCTGACGAAGAGCCAGAGACACCATTTCCAGCAGGGAAGGCTTGCGGCGCGGACGGCGGATACGGCGAAGAGCGTGCATAGCTATGTCGAGTCGATGGCGGATGGGAGGAGCCAGCGGCGCGTGGGAGACACGGATGGGGTGTCGATACGCTCTGGGACGTCGGTGGGGACGAGGTCGGTGTATTCGACGCGGCGGGCGGTGCGGCAGAAGACGAGCATGAACGCGTCCCTGGCTCTGAGCTCAGCGGGGTCACGGCCGGGGTCGCTGCACAGGAAGAACTCGACGTCGAGCATGACGTCGGAGAAGCGTGGACGGCCGGTGTCGATGGCGCCGCCTGTGCCAGCGTTGCCGGCATCACTGGGGCTGCTGAATGGGTCGACGACGAGCCTGGGGCGGAGCACGGGACACTTGCCTATGAGCGCGGTGCTAGAGGACGAGGATGCGGTGTCAGTGTCAGGGTACACGCAAGCAGAGGAGGTGGAGGAGGTGGGGGCGGGAGAGGTGGAGGCAGAGATGGAGGATATTCAGCGAAGGAGGGAGGAGGTACGGCAGCGGTACGAGGCGAAGCTGGAGTATCTACGGGCAAAGCTGAAGGGCGCGCAGCTGCACGAGAAGCTGCTGAGGAAGTGAGATTAGATTAGATGCGGTATATACCCTGGGAAGTGTGCTTATGTCATGTGTGATCGTCATTGATCGCCGTAAGAGTCAACCGCGGATGAGTTGACCAGGAGTTACTGTCGTTACCGAGAGCAACGCTGACAGGCTCAGTTCGTCGTCCATGTCGTACCCACCCCCGCCCGCTGACGACGCCGACTCTTTCTCCCTCTCGTCTACGCCAACCCCCGGGCCGACCCAGTTCCACCTGCACCGGACAATGAGCCAGGGGTCGACCTGGTCCGCCGCCGACACGCCCCAGCACCACCACCAGGGCACCTCCTATTTCCCCGCCCCCGCGTCCCCCTCTGCCCGCCAGCCTCCGCCCCCTATCCTCATCCGCAACTCCTCCGCACACTCCGCCCACCGCGGCCCCAGGAGCACCAGCCTCTCCTCTTCCCACGCAACCAGCCGCGGTGGGTATCGCGATGGCGACGCGCTCAGCGAGCGCGACGAGGATCTCGACGAGAATGACGAGGACGGGAGGTCGGATGCGAATGTGGACAGGGACAATGATATGGAGCGCGGCCACACCGCCAGCAGACGCAGTGGCAAGGCTGCTGCCCGCGCCAAGAACGACGACGAGGACGACTCGGGCGAGGGCGACGACTCGTCCGGGAACAATGACGACGATCCGATTACACTCAAGGAACGTCAGTCCATGATCAACGTCCAACATCCTTTTGGCCTTCCCATTTGGAAGCCTGCGCTGTACAAGAAGACTCGCTCCGTCACCCGCCACGCCGACGAGGCCCTCCACTCCATCCCCTCCGCGCAGGCGGAGCGTCATCTCCTCCCAGGCAACATCTTCTGGGTCTTTGCCTTTGGTTGGTGGCTCGCTCTTGTGTGTCTCGCTGTCTCCGCAGTCCTTTACCTAGTGCCCCAGGGCGGGAGGCGCTACTCTTCACTCATATTTGGCCTCGGGTGGTACCTCGCCTGGCCATTTGGCAAATACGTCGAGGGCGAGCTGGAGGATGCCGAGGAGCTGCCGGACGACGAGGAAGACAGCGACAGCGAAGAGGGGCCGCACACACGGCGCCAGAGCGGCGCCTCTGAGAACGCGACCGTGCGCGGCTCGTCGCCCACCGACGATGCCGCCTCAACCATCCGCCGCCCGCCCGTCTCAGAGCACTCTACTATCACCCCGGACACCTTTGCTCCCCAGCATGCGCCGAGCGTCTCCTGGCAGTCCGACCCTGCCGCGGGCGAGACCACCGCCCTCCTCACGCAACACCGCGAGGTGCGCATCCCGCTCCCAATCAAAGCCTACGGCGCTACGCCCTTCCCAGCGCCTCCCAACCCACGCACCTCCTCCTCCTCCTCGCCCCTCTCCATCGGCGCGCTCAAAGTGTCCTCCACCGCCTCCGACCTCCTCGGCAAGCTCGTCTTCTGGCTCTTCCTCCTCACCCTCATCGCCCCGCTCATGCTCGTCGTCTGCCTCATCTGTTGGGCGCTCGTCATCACCATCCCCATGGCCAAGCTTAACTGGGCGCTCATCAAGCACCTCGTCGAGAACCCCACCTCTATCCGCTTCTGCGCCGCGCCCCCCGTCGTCGTCGTCACCGCTAGCCAGGAGGACATCGCCGCCGCCGCAGCAGCAGCAGAGGAGGCCGCCACGGGCGAGGGCGGCAGCCCAGACGCGCCGCCGAACGCCCCCGCCGCGGCACAGTTCTCTGTCAAGCACCCCCGCCTCTCGGAAGGCCAGCTCGCGCCCTCGGGTTCGCCCACGTCCACCGTCCTCCTGTGCACGTACCGCGCCGTCGGGCTGCAGTACTACAAGTACACCGTCGGGGGCGTGAACATCCTCTTCGTCAACCTCCTCCCCGTCGTGTTCTTCGTCATCTTCGACGGGTTCGTCCTCCTCCCGATGGCTGAGCGCCGCGAGCACCGCGGGGAGCACGTCCCGGCCTTCCTGGCGTTCCTCGCGTCGCGCGGGCTCATCTTTCTCCTCAGCTTGCTCAGCGTCATCCCGTTATCGTACTTCATAGGCATGGCTGTTGCGTCTATCTCTGCGCAGTCCAGCATCGGCATGGGCGCGGTCATCAACGCCACGTTCGGTTCCATCATTGAGATCATCCTGTACTCCATTGCGCTTACGCAAGGCAAAGGCCACCTCGTGGAGGGCTCCATTGTCGGGTCGCTCCTAGCGGGTGTATTGCTGATGCCGGGGATGAGCATGTGCAGCGGCGCGGTGAAGAAGAAGGAGCTCAAGTTCAATGCAAAGAGTGCCGGGGTGACCAGTATGATGCTCATTATGGCTATCATTGGGGCGTTGACACCGACGCTGTTTTATCAGACCTATGGGAATGTGCGTGTTTTTCTCCCTCCTTCTGGGGTGACATTGTACTGACATAACTGCAGTTCCAACTTATTTGTAGTGGATGTCCTTCGAGGCCCGGGCACGGTATACCTGCTGATGCGCCGTGGATGTGTGATCATTGCTATTACAAGCACCCGGATCCCGTCGACGATCCGTTCTACCAGTCGACAGTCAAGAGCCTGATGTACTTTTGCGCTACCATCCTGATCTTGGTGAGTCCCTGTCCATCTCCCATGCGACACTGCTAACTGCTGCCCACAGTCCTATCTCATCGGTCTCTGGTTCTCCCTCCGCACACACGCCTCCCAGATCTGGCAGAACCCCCAGCAGCTCCTCCATCCCATGGACCTCCCTACACACAACAACCGGCTCTCCCTCTACCACAAGCTCGTCCCCTCCGCCCCGGCCACAGCAGGCACGCGCGCCGCGTCCCTGCACCGCAAACCTAGCGCCGTCCTCGGGAGCAACGGCCCCTCCCGCACCCAGACCCCCGCGCCGCGGGACGTCTCCCAAACCGCCTCCTCGCGCGGAAGCGGCAGCGGCGGCGGGAGTGGGCCCTCGCTCTCGCCCTCCCTCGCGCGGCGCGTGTCCTACGCGACGGGCGCGCAGCCTCCCGGGTTCACGCCCGTGCTCGAGAGCGTCGACCACGCGGTGAAGAGCACCGCGGGGCTCGGCATGCCGTACCCCGAGCAGATGACGACGGACGAATTCACACGCGCCGTGGCGGTGGCGACGGTCAGTGCGCTCCGGCATCAGCAGCAGCACCAGGCGCACCCGCACCATGCGCATGCGCATTCGCCGGCGCGGGTAAGGACGTCGACAGGGGAGAGTGAGGCGCCGGGGCATGGTGGAGGCCATGGGGGCCATGATGCGCCGTCGTGGAGTAGGACGACGAGCGCAAGTGTGCTGTTGGGTTGTACGGCGCTTTATGCTGTTATTGCAGGTGCGGGTTTCTTCCCTTTCTTTCGTGATTGTACGAATCTCATGTATCATTATAGAGCTGCTTGTCGATGTGGTCGATGTCATCCTAGGAGACTCAGGCATCGACGAAAAATTCCTCGGAGTCACCCTGTTCGCCCTCGTGCCGAACACTACAGAGTTCATGAACGCCATTTCGTTTGCTCTCAATGGGAACATCGCCCTCAGGTAGTTTTTGCCCTTCTGTTCACCCTCTCCTGCTCCTGACATCCTCGTAGCATGGAAATTGGATCTGCATATGCTCTACAAGTCTGTTTGCTCCAAATACCCGCTATGGTCGCCTTCTCTGCCTGGTACGATCCGACACATATGGGCGAAGTCGCCAAGTCGTTTACGTACGTGCATTGCAAGTGGATATTCGAGTGGGCTCATTCTTATTTCTTACGATAGGCTCATCTTCCCTCGCTGGGACGTCATCGCCCTCATTCTTTCTATGTTCCTCATGACATACACTTACATAGAAGCAAGGAGCAACTACCACAGAGGAAGCATCCTCATCCTCAGGTAATTTCACTGTGTTCTGTGTTTTATTTTATGCTCATAGAGACCCTAGTTATCTCGTTCTCACCGCTGGCTTCTACTTTGCACCTGCTACAGCTGTCGATATCGACCAAGGTCATCTCAACCAGAATGATTCCGCGGGATTCTTGGAATATCCTGCTTTGAGTTTCTTGCAGACACTGCGTTATCACCTGCCTTCGTTGTGGTGATCATGCAGTAGAGTCCTTTCTAATAATTACCAAAATCTGGACTCTTTCTACTTACGCTACATATACTTATGCTTGGAGTTTCCCTTTTTATTCTTTTGCACATCCTGCATACCTTCGTCTTCACTCACGATCCTGACATGAATTATTATCCGTTTGCTGATAGTCATACTTCGGACCCTAAGTTATCGTACATACATTTTTACAGAGCTTCCTGGCCCCCCGTCGTCATCAATGCAGACTCTGGAGATTTTCCAAAACCTTTTGTAGCTCCTCGACTGGTAATTTTAGCTGCTCGGGGGTGCTCCTACCCGAAATTACCTTGTCCAGCTGAGCAGGCGAGGCGATTAGACCAAGGAACTGCTCCAAGAAATCACCATCGAGGAAACCAAAGGCAGCTGATTCAGCATCACTCCGTCCCCTCACACTCTTAGGGGTTCGGAATCTTTGAGGCGCAGTTAAGACCAATGTATAATCTTTATTGTAGAAATTTCTCACCTTGGATGGGCGCCGCCTCCTACGCCCTCGAGTACACCAGCCAGATTTCTCTGCAGTGCTGTTAGATGCAATGAAAGTCCAGAATCTACGACGTTGACAATGATGCCAATGCGTCCGGAAGATGTGAAGAAGACTTGTTCGGGGGCAAACAGGCCGGAAGTAGACACATCGGAAGATAGAGAACCTGTAGAGCGTCAGTGTACAATAGATGTATAAATACAATTTGACACATACCACGAACGAACTTGGTCACCAAATCTGCCACATGATAACCACCATCACGTTCAAGGGCTGACCGTCCCAGACTTCGGGTCAGAGAGAACGTGAAAAGATTCAGCGAATCCTAATACATGTTAATAGCCAAATCATCGAAAGCGAAAAAGCGACTTACATTAGCACCAATGATATGGTCCGCGTCGATAGCCTCGACTGAGACAGGCCATAATGGCCCGTAGTCTCTCGCTACCGAACGTATCGAGGAACCGTCGACTCTAAGCAACGAAATGGAGCTAATTTGGTCACCCACGACGACATTGTTGCCGTATGATCCTAAGCTTGTTACAAAGTAGTTGTGATTCCATTCCGTTGCAAGTCGGAGAGACGTAGATGCTGGCAGCGAGTCATCTGAGGATTCAGGAGTGTGCAGATAGTACATCGCCACCTGCGGAATACGTTAATTAATTATAGACAGCATGAAATGCAAGAGTGCTTGCCGAGGAGTTGACTGCAGCTAAGATTTTGTCTTCGACAATTGTCAGGGCGCATACACATCCCTTGACGTCCGCAGATGCAATAAGAGATAGCTCTACACCAGCATCTTTATTATTCATGTTGGGAAATGCAGTGAAGATAAGTAGTCTCCCGGATGTAGGCTCCTTTTCATCATCCTTGCAGACATAGGTGCCTAGGCAGAATAGAGGTTTTTTCACGCCGTTAATTTGACCTGAGAAGGACACAACGGCTGTAATCTCTTCGTCTGCCGCGCATTTGAACTCGCTGAATTCTAAAACGGAATGAGATACACGAGCAAGAATTAAAGAAAACCACTCACGAGCAAGAGTTGTATCATCCAGGATTTTGAAGCAACTCCTAGATGATTCGTTATCACCAACCCTGGTGGGCTCTGTGCGTGTACACGCAACGCCTAGGATCTTGAGAGCCGGTTCATGGGCAATACGGCGAGGATTGTCTAACCCAAAAGGGACCTGAATTTCACGATCAGTATTCACACCGACAAGCTTATTTCAGAGAGTTTACAGAACGGATATGCATCTTGTCTACATCTTTGACACTGCCTATCGAAAGCCCTGTCGGGGTAGCCAGAATTAAGGAATTCTGAAATGTAGGAGTGGTTAAAGGAGCTGCTCCAGTTATTTCCTTTAAAATCCGATATCAGCATCCCCGCTTCTAGTGAATATCGATATCATATCGAGCTACTAACCTTTAACATAATTGGCGAATAAAGCAAGCGCTTTTTCTCCCAGGATATAATCGTAGCTCGATTTCCTGCAGCAAATACACCTACTCTTCCTTCTACATTGCAAAATGACAGAATGACAGGGGCATGCCCGAGATGGGTTCTTTTCTGATCCTTCAATTCGCGCCTTTTCTCGCTGTCTGATTTAAATGCGAAGGACATGAGAGAGCCATCGCCGAGACCGGCAAGTAAGTGAGGATGGAAATCAGGTTTATCTCCGCTCTGTTCGGTGCCAAAATTGAATAAAAGAAGCGATCGAACGACGGCGGGCAGTGGACTTGACTTGCACACTGAAGTGAAGCCAGTCGCGTTAGGTTTAAGAACTTCTACCACGTTGGTTTCCCAGTATGCCACCGAAAAGTATGGAGAGAATGCCTTTGTCGGATCGAGAGGCAAGCACGACACAGCGGAAATCTCATGGGATGTTCTGTATACATTGACGTTGTTCCTGTTCCGTGAAAAGTCAGTAAAAACCACAAAAATGACTGAGCGTGGACATCAAACTCACTCGGAAGGAGAGAACTCCGTGCCCTCGGTGTGTATCACCACTAAAAGTCCACCACTCAACGCTAGCAAGATTTGTGAAGCATTAATGCTGGCAGCCACCACTTCTGGGTCTTTCCGTCTTCCAGGACCGGAGTTCACTTTAGCTGCCCACCACCCACCATGGCGCACAAATACGTCGATGACAGGATCGTACTCGAGCAGGACCGCACCCAGTGGTGTCACTTGCACGACTAACCGAGATGCCAAAGAATAATTCGCATCCCCTGCGCCGGGATTGCTGGCAACCTTCTTGCGAATATTCGCAAAGGCAAGTGTGGGCTGGTCCGTGATGATTCCTTCCTCGAAATGAGATCCGTCGATATGTTTGAATGTGGTATTGCTGCCAGTGCCATCAATGCGGAAGAGGCTCGTGGAATTAAGAGTCGAAACGACGACATATGTGTTCACTTCGTCGCTGAAAACAGGGCGCGCAGTCCATATGCCCGTAACATCGGTAATCCCAGATGCAAAAGCCAGCTCTTGGAAGTCTGCGCCGTTTCTCACGACATTTATGGAGCCAGTGTTTCTGCCACCAGAACATGTTATAATTTGTCGCTGTATGCATTTGGTTCAGTTTGAGAGTCGTATCACCAAGTAAATGAATTGGTCACCTGGCCGCTCCCGTCGATATCAACCAGAATCCCGTCCATGATCGGTGCAATGTTCTTGTACGTTTCCAGTACATTTATAAATGAGCCTTTCGTTCCGATAATGCATCCTTTAGAGGGAGCGGGACTGCTATCCACGTCCATGGCATCATCGTTAGTAACCCTGCTTTTCCCTTTCCTCACCGTGCCTGGGGCAGCCAGACTACTGAGAGGAGTAGTCTTCACATCTCGCGGAATATGGAGAGTGGGAGAACCAAGCAATGAAACTGGCGTAGGGGAAATCTGGAGGAGTTGGGAGTCTCCCATGTGGGATCCAAGGTAGAGAGTTTGGTTAGTAAGATACGTGAGGGTCGTGGGTGGTGATGCCTTGGGAGGCACCAATCAGCACGAAAATACGAAAAGTGAGAAAAGGGCTTACTTCTCCAAGAGGAATTAGAACGAGACCTAGATCGGCGAGATTCTCAAGCGAGAGCATGGATAGTTTACCATACAAGTCTCCAATGAAGAACTTCAGCTCTTGCTGATCTACACTACACCAACTGAGAGTAATGACAAAATATTAGCAACAGGAACGGGGAAAATTTCAGTGAGAATCTTACGCTGCAACTTGATTCCATGGCCACTCTACGCTCGCTTTGGGTTTCCGTTTCCTGTTCTCTCTTTCCTTTTCCTTCCCCTTTGCTTTCGAGACTTCAGCAGCATCCGTGCTTTTCTTCCTCGACTCCAGCCTTCTTCTCTTGCCTTTCTGTTTCTCCTGTGCCTCTCTCGGAGCTAACTCAAACAACATGATCTTCCGACCGCCGACGACCAGTATTCCTCCCATAAATGAGTCCTCGTCGAGCTCTACACCATCGTCGGATGTCGGAGATACTGGAATCAACATAGGTATATTTTCGGTGGCGAATGGGATTGTATTATGTGATAACACTGTAGGGTGGAGGACTGTGGAATGATAAGCTGACAACTCGGTATCATCAACGCTCAGGTCTCGTGCAAGCAACTGGATACGCTCTTGATGGTCAATATGCAGGATCGCCAGGGAATATTCTTCTTCTGGAGTATGAAGGAAGGCCAAGGATAATACATTGAGCTCAGGTAGTCTGAAACGAGGTTGAGATATCTCCCGGAGTAGAAAGAAAGAAATAATATTACTTACAAGACATCGAACTCATCTTTATAGTTCCCTGCATGAAATGTTATGACTTTGAGTTTCCCCGTATAGCAGCTGACGACGGCTATCTTTCCGGATGGATGAACAAGGATGTCGTTGAAGAACTCAGCAGGGCGGGGAGTGCGCTCGTATAGAGACAACTGCTTCCTTGGCTTCAGTTCCGCATCGCCGTCCTCAGATTCGGTATATGAGAAGAATACGAGCTCAGGATCAGGATGCGCTATCAAGAGAACAAGGTTGGAGCGCGCAGAACCCTGTCGCGGTATAAGATTGATAATCGAGGCAGATGCAACTAACAACGTACAGCGATGGGAATAGCTTTGATCGACATGACCTTTCCCCATATTTCCGTAGTGCATTCATGGTGGAGTCCTTCTGGTCGAATAGAATACACAACTAGTCTATTGAGCTTGGCGACGACGAGATGCTCGACGTCCCGTGCGGCGAGGCGGCATTTGAGGGAGGAAAGCACAGATGAGGAGGGATGAAATGTAGTGACAACCTTCATGGCTGAAAGTCCCTTGTAGATGTGTCTCAGGGCGATGAAGTGGTGTTGCTCGCTGTCGCGAGCGATGAGCAAGAATGGAGATGCGAGTGCGGAATTATACCAACGTCTTGCCGATTGCGTCGTCCCGATCGTGCCGCGGCACCAGCGCTTACTATCGGACCGGCATGGACGCCGGCCGTTCTGCTCAAGGTATTTTCTAACTGCGAATGGGCTAGTATTCTAGATTATCCTGCTGTTCGTCGCCACCTGCGTACATCGTCCCATCCTCGTTCATCACCACGTCGCCCTGCTCATCCTCCTGCTTGTCCTCTTCCTGTACCTCTTCCACTTCTTCTCTCGATGTAACTACAAACTGATCCAACAATGTCGGCGCACCCCTCAAGGCCCCGTCACCCTTTCCTTTCGGTTTGCCGCGTTTTGGCGCAACATCCGGTGATATCCAAGGAATGATTTCTGAGAAATGAGTAATCAAAGGCCGCGCTGTGGGAAGGATGATATCTTCCATACCTTCAAGGAACAAAAACTCGTCTGCTTTCCGTACGACGGTGGCTATGAATGGCATTCATCCAATTCACGTGGAATCAACACATAACAAATGACCCACCAATATCCTTATGCTGCACAGTGGCTCTTTTCTCCCGGTCCGCTACTCTTTGCGCTGCTTCACTCAATCGCCTTATGAATTCCTCAGTTGCGAGTGAAATGAGATACGTTGCGTCTCTAGCAACTATAGGTATTTCCTGAATCGTCATCCTCAGCTGATTGAGATACATTGGTGACATGAATTCATCTCACCTTATCCGCCTTTATGATCTTCTGAACGCGAGAGAATGGCAAGAGTGACTTCCCTGGCTCTCGCGTCAGCACGACAGGCTCCTTCGCTTCGCGTTTCCTCTTCACAGGTACCGCTTTCACATCGACTTCCTGCTCTGCCTGCACCTCCGCATCCTCTTGTGATAACTGGGACTGTGTTTCTAGTTGAGTTTCGTCCCCTTCTAGAATAGGTGATTGAGGCCTCGACATGACATGAGGGTTGGTGAATGAAGCTAAAAGTGTGACAAGTCGCGTCTAAATGAAGTCACGCGTTCTGCATGTCACACTTGAGTCTCTCAAGTTTCCCCGGCCCAATTGCATAACTTCATGGACCAATAATCCAATAATGTCGCGCACTCTCTTATAAAATCCTTAGATCTCCCAACTACTTGAGCTCAAAATTTAGGCTAGATCTTTGGGTGCCTAAAATCCCTGAAGTATCGAACTGCACTGGCAGAGCAAGCATTGATAGAGTACTAGAAAAGTGCTTACTGCCAAATGTCGACAATTCTCGAAGCCCCGATTCAACTTCATACCGTTCATTGAGAATAAAAGTAGGATACCAAGATGTCCAGAGAGGATCCTGGGAACCTCTTGTAACAGACAACTTCTGGACAGTAAACTTAGGCTGAGATTATCTAACTGTAAACAGCGCACGGACCCCTGCATTGCCATATGCAATGGAACAGATTGTTCCAAGCCGGAGAAATATTGTTGATTGAAAGGGCAGGAGGAGATAGCAAAAGATGGTTTCAAAGGGGAAACGGGGTTGGAGCTTTGTGGGGGTAGCGCAAGGCGGCGTAGACACCCACCCTACAGTCGAGCTCGTATCTTTTCAACTAGCTCGTTCGCCTCGTTTTCATCGAGTTCGTCTCGAGACTCGAACTCTTTCTGATGCATTTCCCTCTTAGTCAGAGGGGCTCTCCCTCCGACAGCAGCGCCGGTGTCCTTTACTCCGCCACCTTCGCCAACTCCGAATATAGGAGCGGGTATAATATGATAGTGAACCTATCATACGAGCGAATGGATTTCAGAAAAAGGACATATGAAGTACGTTGAAAGTCTCTCACATGATGCACAGCTTGTGCATATTCCTGGTTGCACACGACATTCAATCCAGTGTTCTGTAAAGCTTGAAGCAGGTAAATGTCTAATGGAAGACCCGGATATTAAGCTATACATACCTTCCGTCAATGCCCGTGCAACTTTTGACACCACCGCACCAGTTGCGGCAGCGTATTCTTCGGGGAGCTCTGACAGCCTCGAAATATGCGCTTTGGGTATCACGAGTGTGTGTCCCTTTCTAAGGGGCATTATGTCTGCATGTTTACATATTCATAAAAGATATGGTATATCAGGAGGCAAAATGAGCAGACCTAGGAAAGCAGCCACTTTATCATCCTCATACACCTTCCAACACGGTACTTCGTTATTGATGATGCGGCAGAAGGGGCATAAGGGATCCTTGGACCAAGATGGAGCCGGAGCACGACCAACATGGGACTTTATGATGAAGGAAGTCATTAGAATAGGAAATTTCCTTAGTAATAGTAATATACAAGCTTAAGGGTATAGGTGTCGCTGGATAGCATGAAGATAGTGGTTCGAACGAGAGCGGTGCAGGGCTGGTGAATGTCGGCCCGGATTTCAACCGGTATGTCGTCGATCAACATTTTTTGTGCATTGATCAGTATCTCCCTGCGTCTTTAAGCAGCTTTACTCAACCCATAGCTTTGGCTTTGCTTTGATCTAAGCTAAATCTATACGGTATTAATACTAGCGGCCAGTAGCTCTTGCAGAATGTCGTCGAGGGTTGTTGGAATTCTTGGTGTGTCTCAATCCTCTCTCTTCTGCCGGACTCATCTGAACTCTTCACGCAGGGGGAGGCCAGCTTGGCCGTATGCTCGCTGCATCGGCCTCTCTTCTCAACATTAGCGTCGTTATTCTAGATGCTGGTCATTCACCGGCCAAACAAGTCCTAGCCCCCTCCAACCCCGAACTCGCCCACATCGACGGCTCATTCGCCGATCCTGCTAAGATCCGCGAACTCGCTGACAAGGTCGACGTTTTAACCGTAGAGATCGAGCATGTCAATGCCGACGCTCTAGAAGAGGTGCAGACAAAATCTATCGCAGAAGGACATCCCCTTGCAATCCACCCCAGCCCATCCACCATC
This sequence comes from Nidularia pulvinata, assembly GCA_036937195.1. Lineage (NCBI taxonomy): Eukaryota > Fungi > Basidiomycota > Agaricomycetes > Agaricales > Nidulariaceae > Nidularia > Nidularia pulvinata. The sequence continues at coordinate 13,870 of JASFDH010001512.1, forward strand.
CGTCTAATCCAGGACAAGTTCAGGCAAAAGGAGCATCTCGAGTCGCGTGGTTGTCCCGTTGCGCCCTTCCTGTCACTTGATTCATCCACAGTCGAGGGTGTGCATGCTGTGGCTCAAAAGTTGGGGCTTCCCCTCATGCTTAAGAGTCGCACACTCGCATACGATGGACGGGGAAACTTTGCTCTACACTCTTTGTCCCAAGCTACAGAGGCTATCGCTGCACTTGGCGAAGGCCGGTCATTATATGCTGAAAAATGGGTACCTTTTGTGAAGGAAATCGCGGTGATGGTTGTACGGGGTACAGAGGGTGAGGTGAGAGCATATCCTGTAGTGGAGACTGTGCACAAGGACAATATCTGTCACGTTGTATGGGCTCCTCTCCGCGGAGAAGACGCGTTGGAGGTGGGGAAACGCGCAAGGGAGGTGGCAGAGGAGTCTATACGTACCTTCGAGGGTGCGGCAGGTGTATTTGGGGTGGAGATGTTTTTAATGGAGGACGGTATGCATTTTATCTGTTCGAATTCTTGATTGCGATCAATTGACTCTCGTACCGCAGGTTCCATCAGCATCAACGAGATTGCTCCCCGACCCCACAACTCTGGACACTATACG
>JASFDH010001513.1:0-14473 GCA_036937195.1 Nidularia pulvinata
CCATTTACGTCGACGCCAGGAGTAATAGCCAAATGATTGGGCGGTTTCGCAATGGCACCACATCTTAGAACATAGTTGGAACGCCAATGACTTCCAATCCCATACAGAGAAAGTACCTGCTCTGAAGTCGCGACAAATGGCGAATCAATGCAACCATTATGGTTTGCTTTATGCTCCAGGATTCCCTAGGGCGCCATGACCTATGGTATACATAATGCGAATTAGGAACGTTCGCAATGAGCATATAGGGGTACGGGCATCTACCTGGGAATGGCGAGCAGGAGCCATAGAGGAAAGCGAATGAAGAGAGTGGTTATAAGTTGATAAGTCAAGTAGATACCCTTGAGCGGCTGATGGCGAAACGCAAAGTCAGGCATGATGATATATAGCAGGCAAATAGTACAAATTCCGGCTTGAAAGTAGCCTGGAGGTTCAAAGGTGCGATTTACGAAATCGTCCTGCTGGTATGATATTAGGATAGCCCAAGATCATATGAATAAACGCCGGGCGGACAGTTACCGTGTGTGCCGAACGTCAGCAGGCACGTCCGCGGACAGCCCACTGAAGTCTGCACCACGTCTTGTGGGAAATTTATGTCAATTCGAATTGAAGGTGAGCGCGTTAAACCCAAACTGCATGCGCGACTCGGGAGCAATCATAGTGTGATCTTGTTTGTCTTCGAGGCCAAAGAGGCTTCGGCTTGGCACTGTCACTTCCAATATTTAAATCTGCATCCTCATGTCCAAACTCGACTTTCAAAAGGTGGTCAAACAGGAAGAGTCATATCTTCGTCGGCTATACCCAACTCCGAAGGACGTCCCAGGATGTATTGACCTTTTTGACGTATATCTATCATGCAATGGTGCGTCTAGCAACTTCACATATCCCGAATCTTACAACTCAGCCCTTCCAGTCATTCGCTCCCAGATTAAATCCCTCTACAGATACGGGGAACGCACCAATTGCTCTGCTAAGCTCGAAGACTTTAAATATTGCATGACACTCAAGTCTATGCACCCGGAAGAACAGCGGGACGCATGGATCCGCCGTCGGGCAGAGTGGTGGGCTCATAGACGTCTGGGAAAAAGCAGCGAAGATGTATGGGACATACGGGAGTGAGTTCCATCCTTGTTTTATATTTTATTATTGAAATTGACGCCTTCTAAGAACGCCGTTGACGAATTATCCCAAACCGCTTACTGATGAGCAGCTCAATAATGGCCCCATCGAGTAACTGGGTTCTGAATACAATCTCTTGTGGAATGTGTATCCCTGTGGCTCCTGTTAGCAAGAGTGGTGCGATTTTCGATGGTGGATCTTACTCAACTCAACAATTCGCTGGCTCTTCTATTCTGTTACCGGATAAATACACGGAAGACGGCAAGGTTCAGTTTGCCGACAATGCAGGTATGTATAGATACCATCTTTGCCATCATGGCAAGGCAGAACAAGCTACGCTAGAATTTTAGATTTGACGCTTCATAATTTAACACATTTTACCTATTTAATCGGTGCACAAGAAGATCGTGTCGACAAGGTGTATACTTATAAGAACCTCGTTAGATTACATATGTTCGTCATCATAGGATACCTACTCGGATATTATGTATACGATTAGAAGTACAGCAGCACTAATATAACGCTACTCACATAGCTTGAGTACTGGCTTGCAAAAGGTCGATATTTATAAGCCAGGCTATTCCACGTCCAAAATTTCGAGGGTGACTCCTATCTCTGCACATTTAGATTTCAATTTTATTTCTTCAACTTTGGTGGCCAACTCCCATGCCATAACATGAACACGGGTTGTATAAACGTAAATATTGAGATGCGATAATGAGCCTTTGTGAAATCTTCAGTACATAAGAGCAGTGGAGGAGCAAGGGCGAGCAACGACATTTGTAGCCGCAAAGAGGTAGTTTTATGTGGAATAGGTTTGAAAATGTCTTTGTTGACTGGGCAGTTATAACCGAACTCTTGAAGGTTAGCACACAAGCTCATAATGTCAATAGCAAAAGGTTTGGGTGTGTTCAGGCCTCGAAAAATGTGGAGACAAAGGATGGTGAGACGGAATTCAAGATGGTTGGTTTTCGATGATAAGTGGAAAGTTTCCCCATTGTTTTGTCCCTGCTATCTCAATCTCGAGAGTTTGCAGTGCTCCCTCCTGTAAACCTACTGAAGTCCGTAACAGCCTTCTCTCAAAATATTGAGACCTTGAATTGTCACGAAATACAAGCGATTTAAGCGATTTTGCCAGTGGGAGTGCGCTCTTTTGAAGCCACTGGCGAGATCGGAAAGTGCTGAAATCTCCATGGCACTCCAAGGTACGGATATGCTCACATTGGCTCGGACCTCAATCAACAATAGTGTCAACATCAGCATGCTGGGATGTTACGAGATGTGGCGGTGGATGGGGAGGACAGCTAAACGTGATAATAGACTTGATGTATGGAACTTCGTGCGCGAACACTTGAGCCCTCATCGCTAGGATGTAGAAGGGGCAAATGGGCAAGATTACTCCAGTGAAGAGCATGGGTTTGATAACTGCCTCCCAAGAACGGCATACAAGACGCAATGCAGCAAACTCTCTTTTGAACGGAGTACGATGTGACGGCGTAGGGCAAAAGACCACGAGTACGATGACGATCTAAGAACGGGATTATTCTGGTAAATATGTCAATAAACAACTCAGTCGGAAGTTCAGTGGCAGTCGAGTTTTCAGCAAGGACTTGCTGAACTAGCGACAATGTGATAATTGCCCAGTTGGTGAGAGCATTGAATCCTCTCCGGACATGATAGCGTCTACTTACTAAGGAGGGGAGATGAGATCGGCGGGTGCGATGACTTAGAATAAACATAGAGTGTGCAACTTACAGGACAGAATTGTGGTGTGAAGGGAGATACAAATTCGAAGGGACAAGAGATAATAAATGCGAGATAGTGTGATGGACTAAAGATGAACTTAGATGATAACCTTTTACGCTTCTGAGCAACTGTTCTTCAACACGCGTTTCAAATTCCGCAATTTGAACGCGTCGCGTCACAGTCACGCTCCTCCCGTCCTCTTCTCATTAACCACCATCACCTTACCTGCACACATGGTAGGCTTTCGCGTATAACTCTTGCATCCGGTTCTACCGTGCTAATAGCTTATTAGTCTGCACAGCGTGGCTCAAAGCGCCAGAGGTCCGTGTCCCCAGCTCCAGGTTCTTCATCGCCCCAGCGACCGGCACACACGAGACGCGGTTCCCAATCCTCGTTGCCCCCTTCTTCCCCACCACCTCCTTTCTCGGACACGGATGACAGCATAGATGAAAGGAACGCCGTCAGAGACATCGACGACGAAAGCGCGGAAGAAGAGGAAGATGGCGAGGATCTCTTTGGCCAAACCCTGGAAGAGTCTGCCTTTTCTCTTCTCTTCTTCAATCACCTGCCTCATACGAATCATGTAGAGACTATGCTCCAAATGCAGTGCTGGATCAGTACTCTGATGCCGACATCAATGATGAAGAGGTCGACGAGCTCTCAGCTGCGGGACGCCGTGCTGCTGAAATAAAGATGGCTCGCCGAGACCGCTTGGAACGCGCCGGGAAACGCGGGGCACGCGCCGCTCGTCGTAGTCGAGCTCCAGCGTTCTTGGGAAGCGACGATATGGATGCCGACGACGATATGGACGATGAGCTGGGCGTTTCTCGCATGAAAAGACGTACGCGAAGGCAGTACGACGAGAGAAGGGATGCAGATGATGCAGATGGAGCCGACGATGTAAGCACATCTTCTGAAGTGGAATTGGAAGCCCTTTCTCATTGCCATAACTTTCCCAGGAAATACCTTTGGAGCAGCTGAGCGATATCAAGGCAAAGTCCATCGTTGAGTGGATTGCAAACGATCGTGTTCGTCGGTCAATTGTCAAACACTTCCGCCAGTTCTTAATGACCTACATCGAAGACAATGGTCGTTCGGTATATGGTGACAGAATTCGTAGCATGGGTGAAAGTAAGTATCCTGCACTCCGCACGCCTGGATACGGTGCTAACCAATATGCATTTTCCAGCCAATTCCGAATCTTTGGAATTGTCCTATATGCACTTAGCCCTTTCCAAACCTATCCTCGCTTACTTTTTAACAAATGCACCGACGGCGATGTTGGAAATTTTTGACGAAGTGGCAGCAGATGCGGTCCTTGTTTACTACCCTGCCTACAAGCGTATCCATTCGGAGATACACGTTCGGATTGCGGACCTTCCTTTGAGTTCAACTCTGCGAGATCTTCGAAGGTCGAATCTTAACAACCTCGTTCGCGTCTCTGGTGTGGTCACAAGGCGCAGCGGTGTGTTCCCGCAACTTAAATACGTCAAGTTCGATTGTCGCAAATGCGGAGCTGTCTTGGGACCTTTCTACCAGGATGCAACCAAAGAAGTAAAGATCAGCTATTGCGCCAACTGTGAGAGCAAGGGTCCTTTCCCAGTCAACTCAGAGCAGGTTTGTCAATGGCTTACTTTATATGCTAACCCTCTAACGTCTCTCTCTCTTTAGACGGTTTACAGGAATTACCAAAAGATGACATTGCAAGAGTCTCCTGGTTCCGTTCCTGCCGGTCGTCTCCCGAGGCACAGAGAAGTTATTCTTCTATGGGACCTCATCGACAGCGCCAAACCTGGAGAAGAAGTTGTACGTTAAGCCATCCCGATCGAGTAGAAGCCATATAAATACTAATGCCCTATTTCGCAGGAGGTAACCGGCATTTATCGCAACAACTTCGATGCTTCTCTCAACTCGAAGAACGGCTTCCCTGTCTTCTCTACTGTCATCGAGGCCAACCATATTAACAAGAAAGAGGACCTCTTTGCTGCATTCAGACTAACCGAAGACGACGAAAGAGAAATGCGCAATCTTGCCCGCGATGAACGTATTCGAAAGCGCATTATCAAGTCGATTGCGCCTTCAATCTACGGACATGAGGACATCAAGACCGCTATTGCCTTGTCCCTCTTTGGAGGCGTCCCTAAGGACATTAACCATAAGCATCGCATCCGTGGCGATATCAATGTCCTTCTCCTCGGTGATCCAGGAACTGCGAAATCCCAATTCCTGAAGTACGTTGAAAAGACTGCTCATCGGTCTGTGTTTGCCACGGGTCAAGGAGCCTCTGCTGTTGGTCTCACAGCAAGTGTGCGAAAGGACCCAATAACGCAGGAATGGACTCTCGAGGGTGGTGCGCTGGTGCTTGCCGACAAAGGTACCTGCTTAATTGATGAGTTTGATAAAATGAACGACGCGGATCGGACGTCCATTCACGAAGCCATGGAGCAGCAGTCGATCTCTATTTCTAAGGCTGGTATCGTTACTACTCTGCAAGCCCGCTGCGCTATCATAGCTGCAGCCAATCCTATTCGAGGAAGATACAATCCCACAATTCCGTTCCAGCAGAATGTGGAGCTTACTGAACCGATTTTGTCGCGTTTCGACGTATTGTGCGTCGTGAAAGATACGGTGGATCCTGTGATGGACGAGCTCCTTGCGCGGTTCGTGGTTGGTAGTCATTTGAGGAGTCATCCAAAATTCGAAAAGGAGACAGACGAAATGGATGTTGGGACTACCCTGGATGCCGACGTAAGCAGGTCCTGCTTTCATAACCTACTTATATACTGATTTCAGCCATGTTCGTAGATCATCCCTCAAGATATCCTTCGCAAGTATATCATGTATGCCCGAGAGAAGATTCGACCGAAGCTGTTTGATCTTGACCAAGACAAGCTTGCTCGACTTTTCGCAGACCTACGTCGGGAATCTATGGCGACAGGCTCATACCCTATTACCGTTCGACACTTGGAGAGCATGATCCGCATGGCGGAGGCAAGTGCAAAGATGGCATTGCGTGAATATGTGCGCGCAGACGACATAGATCTTGCGATAGAGGTGGCTGTTGGCAGTTTCGTCAATGCGCAGAAGATGAGCATCAAGAAGACTCTCCAAAGAGTAAGTTCGGTATCGTCTATGATAGATTAACAAGGTTTGACAGCATTTGCGATTGTTCTAGGGATTCAGAAAATATCTTACCCAATCCAAAGATCACGAAGAGTTGTTGGCCTTCTTGCTAGGTAGCCTCGTAAAAGAGAAAGCGAGACTTTATCAGTTGCAAAGGCACGAGCAGCCAGAGTACGTCAAGGTCAAGACGTCAGACTTGGAAAAGAGGGTAAGCAATGTATAAACTCAGTGTGCTGAATAAGAAACTTATGGCGATTTTTTCAGGCCAAGGAACATGACATTTTCGATGTCGCGCCGTTCTTGCGATCCAAGCTTTTCATGACGAATGGATATAAGGTCAACGACGGAGTTATTGAGAAGCACTTTAGATTGGACTGATTCATACCATATATACCTGTACTTTTGCTTTCGCTTGTTTTTCGTATCAATATGTCTGTACCCATACGATACAAATTCCATGAATGTTGCGTTGACAAAACGCCTCCGCGTCGCGAAGGGAATGTAATGAGTGGTGAGTTAAGGACAAATAAGATTAGGTGGTAATCAAATATGTGTATGCAAAGTCTATACAGTCTCAAGGTCCTCCGGGTATGGGGTTTTGATGAAGAGTGAAGTCTTACACGACTATATGTACATATAGCATTATGACGAACCCTCTGAAGGAGCTTTGTCCGATTGCACCTTGGAGGTTTCTAATGAAGCAGCATTTGTTGAGGGCGCAGCATCTGCGATGGCACCTTCAGATGCACCGTCCGTCGAGATCGCGCTGTCAGTAGTGGTAGCTGGTTCTTCCTCCTCGTCGTCCATAATTTCTATTCAAAGATTAGTCATCGACAACATATTGCACGAGGTTACACATACCATCACCATAAACTTCGGGATGTGCCCTGAAGCACGTCTGCATGGCTTGAAACTTCTCCACGCAGTTAATCCCTTTCGGCTCCTCTTCCGAGAATACGAAGCACGAGAATGCTTCACGGAACTCGGGGCCGCAGGGACCATGGGCCATTCCGCCCAAGCATGGACAGTCCCAGTTAATTTCTCCAGTAACGGGATTGTAGGCACCACCCGAGGCTCCCTGGTCTGACGAGCCTTCCTCCGTCTCCGCGTTCGCGTCGGAACCATCGGCTTTAGGACCGGGTGATTCACCGGATTCCGCGGAAGCTCCAGTGGCAAACGATGGCGTATCTGACGATGGAGCGGGATCTGCGACAAACGCAGATTCTGACGCGGCCTTGGGCGATATCGAAGAAGAGGCTAATTTAGCTGACGAATTGTGCAAGAGTGAGGACTGTTCGACGGCTGAGCGTCAGGTGGGCTTAGGACGAGGTATTGGCGTAGCAAGAATATAAGGGCACTCACAAGGAAGCTGATTCGAGCTATCAAGGGCGATATAGTTCTTGTCTGAAGTCAAACGCCAGGTCAAATAGGTTGCAGTAGCCGCAGATGCGCCGAGAGCGGCCCGCGTAAAGGTACTGCGCGACCATGTCTGAGCAGTAGATGAGCTAGTATGGATGCAGCGGCGCAGGGGAAGACGCGTGAAACGAGAAAGCATGGTGCAAGGACGTCGAAGGTTTGTAGAAGCAAGCGGGAAACAAGTGGGAGACAAGTCAAAAAGTTGCAAAGCAAATTGACGCGGCTGCAGAGTTTGTCATTGCCTGACAGCGGACTCGGCATACTGAGTAATCTTATGGCTTCCGGTTCAAATACGTCAAAACAAGCACGTCTGCATGATTACAACCTACAAGCAGACCGCAATCCACTGTAACATCGAAAAGAACTGAAGGAGACAGCGAGTGCCTCCGCCTCTGATATCCATATATCTTCCCAAGAAATAAATACGCCCACTCCGCACTATAATAGACTCCTTCAAGATCACGCCGATGGCCTGATATTCACCACTGGATATCAACATTGACTGTAAGAAACTGTGGTCACCGTTCAGACGCAAGGGAACACCTACAGATCGCAATGCTGTCTTTTCTTGGGCCATCAAGTCGTTCAGGCACCTTGCAATCGCACCAACCCCTTCCTCGACGGTCTTCCTGTCCTCGTCTGTCACCCTTCCCATCAAGCGCCGGAACCTGTCCGGGTGCCATCGTAGCTGTGCGCTACGAAGTCTCTCCTTGCGGGACTGGCTCTGCGAATGCGCAGGAGATAATAAAAATGACGCGATCCCTGATGGCGTGATCTCTTCTGCAGTCTTGGGCGCGAAGACAAGCGGCCAGGGGATATTCGAGAACGTTAGCTCCTCAGAAGAGCCTGCCAGCGCACTCCATCGTGATTCATATTTGCCCCAGGCATCGAGGGCGGCCTTGTCCATTCTCGCGCGATCCCTCTTGTCGTATTCCCTCATCTCGGCGTGTATTCTGGCTCTCTCTTCCATGATCTTTCGCTTTTCTGCCTCTCGCTTCTGCCGAATCTTGGTTTCCACTCTCCTGAGCTCCTCCTGTATGATCCTAGCCTTCATTTTCTCGCGCTCCGTAGCTATCCGTCTCGCTTCCTCCTCCTGCCTCATCCACCGCTCTGCCTCTTCCTCGTATGCATACCGTATGTCGTCCCACAGCTTTCTCCGGACTTTATCGCTTCGACCAGGAACCGATCGATCCTTTCCGCCCTCTGTCACCAAGATTATTTGCTGCTCGAGGATCCACTCCTCTGTCTTCCGGGTACGCCTGTCCAACTTCTGCAGCTCCTGCTCAGCAACCCATGTGTATGTTTGCGTCATGTGCTGCCATGGCTTATCGTGTCTCCCTTCACGATGTTGTCCGGGAGAGCTGCTGTGTTTTCGTCCCATAGGAAGAGGATATGCGGTCTCCCGCAGAACGTGGTGCGGACGGGAGCGGTGATATGAAGGAGGCTGAGCCTGCAGAGTCGCCATGGAAGTAGATCAGTTGACCGAGCTCAGCTAGGGGATCAATAGTTATTCTCTCCAGGAGTAGTAGGGGCGAGTTAGGTTAGGTCGATCTACCACAATATATGCCTTCCGGAATACACAACCCCATACGCCACATTGCAAGGGCGTGATAGCCACGCTATCTGTGGGCCCTCCATGTTCTGCTCGAGTACGTATGTATCAAAGGCCTCATTGCAATAATTACTGCCGTACGTATCATCAGATCAGCTGCGTGTAGATTACACCAGTGCCACGTTCATTGCCTCTGGGATCTGAGCTACGTGCCTACTGATGCCAACGATCACCATACACTACTTCCTTGAGCCTTTCTTAAAGTGTATTGGTGAAAATAACTTATTTTAACGAAGACTGGGCCTGGTTAGAACATGCACGAAACACGAATTAATATAGATATCACGCGTATGCAGCTGCGATTCGATGCACTTCAGATAGCAGCTAAGTCGAATGTTAGCCATACCGTGTGGCCTTTCATATACTGGATTGACACCATGCACTGTTGCAGCGTGATGGCATTGGACCAAAACCTGTGCAGATAGACAATTCTTGCTGTAATGCGTAATCCAGCACTACATCTGATATCTAAGTTATGGAGTTCCCGTGGAAGTGGTATATTGTGCATGATTTAAAAAAAAAACATAGTCCGAGATATCAATGTGTTAAAGTAATCGTGCAAAGATGAAATAAGGAGAGATGGGACAATGCGAAGATAGCGAGTGATAAACATGTGAGAAATATCTGGGGAGTGATCTAAGCATACTAGAAAGCATTTAGGGTGTAGAAGTTGAACTCACAGGAAAGAAAAACCGAGGACCAGATAAATAGGCGAAGCCGAGCAGTTATGATTTACTGCTCTGTCCCTGCTCTTGAGACCCCACTTGAAGATACGCCAATACCAGTGGTATTGAACTATTTTGCCGGCAGTGTATCTCCAGGTCTCTACTAGACCAAAGCAACCCCTCTACACCCGGAGACGTTTCTTGCTCATGACCAGCGGAGATGCCGTCAGGTCTTTCAATATCGTCGGCTTCACTCAGCTTATTGCTAGCTGAGTTGAAACCAAGATCTAGTTCGTTTTTTCCTGCCCCATGTCGGTAGACTTTGCTGCGGGATTTTGAGCGGATATGTAAAGGTCCGGTCTGAGATGCATGAGAAGCCCCAAACTTCTGCTCACTCCGGAAGGAAGAATTGCCATTCTGGCCGACGCGCAATGATCCATTGAGACGATTAAGGGCGCTTTGAATCGCAGAAGATGGCCCTATAAGGGTCTCTTGGAGGGTCTTAAAGGCAACGATTTCAGCTGCCCTCAAAAACTTGGAATACCCGGGAGGTCCTTCGGGCGAGTACGCAGCGTTGTCCATATGGCGTTTGAGAGAGACGACCCATTGATGACGGATAAGCGGATCATCAACACTGAACATGTATTTCCTCTTCGTCTCTGTATGGTTCGTAAACGCTAGCTGAAAAGTATTACGCATGAAAGCACGCTCGACGACCAACGAATTGCTTAGCGAGAGCCCTGAGTATTTCAGTGCATTCGGCCCAGATCGACACATGATCATGGTTTTGGGACCAAGCGAGGTTCCCATTACGCGGAAGGACGCTTCCGAGGATTTTGCAAAAGTCAAGACAGGAGGATCGAAGACCAAGTCTTGTCCATAGAGTTGTATCGTGAGATGAGGGTCAACGTGGGGTAATCGGAGAATGACTGGCTCCGACTGAACTCTGTAAGTCAGTCTGGCGGGAACTGCGCGTTTGATGATTATTGGAAGGTCTGCAGCGCTTCCAGATGGGTCATTTCGGGCCTGGCATAACCGCTCATGACGGATCGAGTCGTATACATCCGCCAGGAGCTCGTCCGACACGAGATGTCGAATATCATATCTTCTGAAGGCCTCCAGGAAATCTCTGTTGGTGATGTTCCGCCTAGGATACCCAGTAGGCCCCGGTTCTTGAGCGATACCCCCATGAAATAGCTCATTCATCTGCACCATAGCGCGGACAAGACGAATAGCGAGATCTTTGTCGTAAGCTACTGCAGTCGCGTTTGCATCGTACCACCGGCTCGCGAAGGCATCCAGAAGATAATCCAGTGCGCTAGACTTTCCCTGGACATTGATGGAATGTAAGAACACACGTAAAGCCTTATCTATCCTCAGGCCAAGGAATCCAAAGCTATCCAGATAGGCCTTCAATATCGATTTCGACGACTTCCTTGATAAATACTCTCCAAGCCGGGCCCTATCTAATTCCAATGTTTTGAATAGTAGCTGGCCCAAAAACGTGGAGTCATCAGGTAGATTACCTTTCGATATCAGGTTATCGATGGCAAAATCTGGATCACTGGAAAACAGCTGGACGAATCCTTTAATCAACGGACTACGGGAGCTGGAGATGCTGCTGGATGTTCGCGGCTGGGCTTCTGTGCGATCAGCACAGAAACGCAAGTGCCGCACTTGGACCACGCTCTTGACTACAAATTTCCTGTCTGGTGGGCTCGGTTTATAAGTATCCATCAAGTTATCCTGATCTTGGATGACCGGTTTGGCGATAACCAAAAGATCATTAAACAAGAACAAGAACCGATCTTTCACAGTGTTGGGATTGACCACCTGCAGTACCGGTGATGATAATATTAACTTTCGTGGAGGATCATCAATGGCCGCCGACCATGTTCCATTGCGGGAACCTCTAGCTAAATTTTCGTCAAGCCGCTCGAGTACCTGAGGCCCCTGTGGTGCACCTCCCAAAGAGTAATCTGATGATGTCGACGACGATTCAGAGGTCGAATGCGCAGGGTAATCACTAAGAGAAGATGAAGGATCGGGGGTGGCTGAAAGTTGTGGATCGGATGCCGATGGTTGATTTGACGGAGCGTCCTCGAATGTGAGGTAGGAGCGTTCAGCTCCAAGACCAACATTCAGAGGCAAAACTTTTTTCGCCTTCGGTGTCTTCTCTGTGTCAATGATATGGTCCATCTTTAACGCACTGTCACCACCGCCGGAAATGCCATTCCGTCCATGTCCATTCAAGTCAGGTACAGGAGATTGCTCGGGAGTGGTCAACTTCTTTTCGAGCAGAGTCTCCCCACTGGTGCTCGTAGCAGCACTCCCAAGTTCTTCCCAGTCTGTTGCTAATTCGGCTTCCTTCCGCCGCAGGAGATCAGAAAGCGAGGGTTTTTTGTTAGTACTGGGAGAAATATGCGTTTCAAGCAGGACGGGAGGTGAATTCGATACAGACGAAGATGGAGAAGATCCCTGAGAGGGTAGCATCTTCCTCTTATTGCTAAGCCACTGTTTTACCCCAGGCAGTGTCGTCGGCAACTTGAGATTCAAAGAACCTCCACGCTGCGCAACAGGTGGGGGATTGAAGTAATCAGTCGACGAGGATGGGGCTGTTCCGACGACGGTTGCGTCTGAGATGTACTTCGTCGTCAATCGCGTGTCGGATGCCTGGTGTGATAGTTTACGCTCCCTCGACGTCTCCGGAGTCTGAGGTGCAGCGCTGCCAAAGGAATTCGCGCTGAGGGGAGGCTGACTATCATCGACCATGCTGAACATTGTCACATCTGGAGTAGATGACGACGCAGTAAGCAGATTTTTAGCGCGGTTACGCTCCTCCTCCAGCTTCTTCATTCCAGGGAAGGGGAAGAGCTTTGCGTCCTGGTACTTTGATAAATCAGCGGAAGAAGGCGGCGGAATTGGAGAAGCGCCTCCCCTGGGCGGAGCATGGGGTGCGAGGGAAAGGATGGAAGCAGAAGCGGATGGAGATTGCATTAGCGGCTGCTGGGTCTGCTGCTGCGCGAATTGTGTTATGATATCTCCTTTATCTGTCTTCATGCTCGTGAGGCTGACACCACTTTCCCGGCTAATGCTCGAGTCGGTATGATCACGTCGCTCACGCGTAACGATGCTGTTTGTACGTGATCGACGCCCACTACTGGATCTTGCGACAGCGCCTTTCACTTTCTCCCACAAACTCGGAGAGGCAGTCTCAGCGCGCTTCGATGATGTCTCGTTGCCGATAAAGCGATCATCCCAGTCGCTAGTTTCGCCGTTCATTGGACTGTGTATGCGGGATGCAATAGAAAGGCGTGTGGGGTATGCTTGAGGAGACATGGAACCATCGCTTGCGCGAGCGATTGATGCCGTATGCGACAATGCAGCGATAGAGGAGGGAGAGGGAGGAATGTAAGAAAGGTTGTTTTCTGGGGACGCCTCGGAGTCAATAATCAGACTTTTTGAACTGGATGAGACACGAGGAGAAGTATCATCATAAACTTCAGGATGAGAGAAACCGGTTGAAGATGTGGCAGATAATGGCGGCTCTTCATATTCCTGTGCCTCGTACTGGTCCTCGCTCTCGTCATGTTCAACATCATCCTGTTCATGTTCATGTTCCTGTTCCTGTTCCTGCTCCTGCTCCTGCTCCTGCTCTTGTTCCCCCTCTTCTTCTTCATCGTCGTCATCGTCAATCACCATCCGGATGTCAGGAACTGTAAAAGACATAAGCTGAAGTTTTAACATCAGCAAATATTGTAGATTTACCAGGATCTGCTACCCAGCTAATCTCACGATCGTAGCTTTCAACGGCGTTCCCATAAGGTGTACGAGGCCGATAGGTGTCCGCAGGATACATAATTTGTTCGTCGTCGTCGTCGCTGATAGGCTTCTCCTTCAACGGGGTGGTGAAGGGACTACTCGGGAACATTTCGTTTCGTGAAGGGGCCCTTTGACTCAAAAACACCGGTACACCAACTGCAGATGGCGACGCATTGGTAGAATCGGTTGAAGTACTCGAAGGTGCATCTGATGCGTGCGGCGCACGCATTACAGCAATGTGAGGAAATCGACTTGGAGGTGTTCCAGGGAGGCCATTGTGTCTCGGGGGTTGTGTAGGATACTGCTCTTCCTCGTCTTCTTCTTCAACAAGCACACTTCTCCGTCTGGTGAGCTCATGCTTCTCGTGGCCAGCGTCAGGCTGTGGCGTTGTCACAGTCGGAGGACTCTTCGTCAGTCGCTCATTACTGTGGTTGCGTGAGCTACTAGCTTGATTAGGAGTAGTAGACTGAGCACGAAGATCGGCATAATTGTCTAATCTGGAAGGAGGTAGTGGGGTTGGAGGGACCACAGGTGTGTTCGGTGAGGTGGAAATAAACTCGGAGTCTGAAACTGCAGGACCACTACCCGCACTTTGTGACCCTCTGCGAGACCGCCGGCGACGGCGCTTAGGAGTAGGTGAAGGCGCAGAACGGTCCTCGCCGCCACTCACTTGTTCTAGGTCAGCTTCCTTCGTTATTCTCCCTCCTAACCGACTGAGCATTAGTTGCCGTGCCGCTGTCCGCTCTCCACCAGAAACAGTGTTGTTACGTCCCAGTTTTCCCGGGAGGGGCGGTGGTGTTGGTGAAGGAGACGGATCGTAAGTCTCTGTGCCGCGTGTCAATTTGTGCATTGCCATTCTACGACCCGCAGTTGTACTTCCAGCACT
Organism: Nidularia pulvinata; assembly: GCA_036937195.1. NCBI lineage: Eukaryota > Fungi > Basidiomycota > Agaricomycetes > Agaricales > Nidulariaceae > Nidularia > Nidularia pulvinata. The sequence continues at coordinate 14,390 of JASFDH010001513.1, forward strand.
ATTAGATCGGAAAAGTCCCTTTTGTAAGGCCTCAAGAGTAGGAAGTGGAATAGGAGTTGATGGCGAGGTTGGGGAATGAAAGAA
>JASFDH010001514.1:0-14471 GCA_036937195.1 Nidularia pulvinata
GCATAAAACTTTGCAACGTTAGTAGTGTCTCCCACGATCAAAGTGGTGCCAGTGTCAATAATGGCAGTAAGTGAAGATACGGCAGCACGTCCGTTAACATTTGCTGAGCCGAGAGTAACCTGCCAGAATCCCTAGTAATCCAGATATCTTTAGTTGAACAATCCACCAGAAGTACGTAACTGACATACAACTTGAGTCACTGGAACCTGGGTGAACGAGCCCGTGAATAGCGATGTGTCGACACCGCCGAGGAAAAGCTCAGATCCTGCTGTTGCAAGCTTGACACCAAACTCAGATGCGGTCGTCTTGCTTTGTGCTATAGCGGTCTGGAAGAAAGGATTGAGACCGAAGACTGAGATCTGCTCGAAGCCCATGCCTAGCAGCCCATCAGGAGGGAACTCTGCCAAAGCGAAACCAGTAGAATATTGTGAGGCAGACCCGACGGCTTGTCCAGTAACCTACCAAGATTCAATACGTCAAGGTACATACATTCAATGAGTTGGAGAAAGATTTTCACCGTGATACCGCCAACAGACACGGTGTCTGTGAAGATTTCGCCTTGCACGGTAGAGCCATCGCCAAAGGCAAGACTGAATGTTTTCTTAAGGTCTTTGGCCGTGCTACTAGCAGCCGTGTTAAAAAGTGTATGGCCCTGGCAATTGACTCGGCAGTTTGATCCGGGTAAGAAAAGATCGCTACTACCTAGATATCGGAGTAAGCCTACGTATTCAAATTTCGAGCATTCCGCAGCTTACCGGTATCGAAGTCAACTAAATTCATTCATAAGATAGTCAGTGAAGAGCCATTTTATCTTTATTTCATTGGATTTACCCGTGAATGTCTTTGCAGGAGTACCAACAGAGATAGCTCCCTGCCAAAGGGCACCATCTTGATCGTCTGTGAGTTTAACAGATCCTGTGGCGCGCTTCGTAAGTTTCCTCATGTCATTCGGATGCGCAGTGCCAGTGTTCTTCTCAAAGGCTGCAAAGCCTCGAGAGAGCTTGCTGTTATGAAAATGTCAGTAAAAACTTGGTGAATGATCCTGAAAATACAATGGCAGTTACCTGGTCAGCTTGGAAATCTCATTCCTCAGAACCTCTGGACGCACGACACCATCTTCGGTCGCGACCCTAAAGCGTCGTGTCAGAGGAATAGTCACCCCGACTCGAGGGGTAACTATGGGCGACGATGCCTCCACCTCTGGTTGTGGAAGAGCGTATGCCAGCGAAAGAAGGGCACAGGCAACTAATTGCAAAAATCCGTAACGCATGATGGGCAGGAGAAAATCTCACTCGGGGTTTGCATCATAGGAGTACAGGAGTCCCTTATATATTATGTTCGCACAGAACATGTGGGTGCCGGTGGGTACCAGAGGTATGGAGTGAACATGGTTATTCCTGAAATTTCGCCGAGAAGTTGGATATGTTGTGCATCTTCTACGATACTACAGGCTAGTAATACCAAAGATAACGCAGGTGATGTGCAATATTCTCTGAAAGTGGAGCCGAAATCACCGCCTGTGAGTGTGGACGCGCTGTGTGAGGGCAGAACCTCGCGGTTTGGGCTATTTTTGCGCAGGAGATAGAGGGAGCGTAGCCACTATCAATTGATATATGGGAATAGCGTTCTCACTAACATGGGCCGTATGACGGCATGAAGTCAAAATAGAGATCGTCTAGCTGCGGAGAGTCGAATACACAAGAATATCTTGGAGACACACGGTAGACATTCCGTGAAAGTAGTTTTGCGTATAGGCGGGTTGCACACGGCATCAAGGTGTGTATGAATGAAGCATTGTCGGCGCAAGATCCGAGTCGACGTCTAACGGGAAGCTGGAAAAGCGACGGCGACAACGGTAGTCCAGTACTTGCTATGTCGATTGCCATTTGATTGGACACATTGGATAAGTTCAAGATGAAGCTGTTCGGGTATGGACCGGACATGGGCCGCGGCTAATTCACGGATGTCACATGTCACATACTCACACGGCTTTGTGACGCGTCGCGATTCGGACGACTCCCATCTCTTTCTATCAACCACCATTCCAAAAATTCTGAATCTGAACGCTGACTCGGTGCAATCTACGTTCGCGAAGGAGTGCTCTCAATATAACCTGCTTAGATGAGAAGAATTTGATCAAAATCCTTTCCCTTCAGTTCGGCATACGCTAACCATTCTTGCTGCACCTTGAACATTCATACCCAACACCAGGCTTCTGCACCCTCTTAACGCTCATAGACTTTCCAGGCCTCCGTCTACCGTAAAATCCATCAAAACATCCGCTTCAAAAATGACGATTTGGACTATTGAATCTTGTTCTCGGGATTTCACCTCTTCCAGAGTAGTCTCCTTGTTTTCGGAAAGAAAGCAGGCCCTGTCCTAATATTCACTTGCCTTGTATATGCGCAGACTTCTAATACGGCTTCGAACAGTTTGCTCTCTGACGCCGATATAGAAGATTCCGTAGAAAATTATGTATGTGGAATTCTATTCAATTCTCGCGCATATATTAATAAAAATATTTCCCATAACAGATGGACGTCCTCCCGGATATCATGAGCATGGAAGTTCGATTGTCGGATGTATGTAATGTACAAACGGAAATAATGACTACTTTCTGACTTCGCAGCTCTGTGAGTCATCACAGCGAATAGACAATCTCGATTTCGACAACACCCAAACTCTCGTGGTATCGTATAACGATTCGCATGCAGGTTTCATATTTATTCATCATAGGATCTCTTTCATTGCAGCCAGATAAATTAACTTCAAGCAACTTCATGAGGCTATCTGAAAACTCCACGCTCTCCTCATCCACCTTCTCTGACACTTTGCTTAATCATGCTTCACAATCCGCTTGCCAGCATCTTCATGCTATCTCATTGTCGTGCTACAAATCCTTGCTTTCTAGTGCTTCACCGGAATCCTCCCATGTTATATGCATCAGCAATCCAGACGACATTAATTCTTCTCCGCCCAGTTCGAGCCCGCAGATATTTTCTTCATCACCCATAGAGTCAGCTCATATTGATACCGTCACTTCTTCACCGCCAAGTTCTAGTCCGCCGATGTTTTCTTCTTCACCTATATGCTCTTCGCGGTCTTCTCGTGTGTCTCGTCAACTGTTTCCCGCTCCGGGTATCCATGACGCCCAGTCCTCTAAACATGTCCAAGTTTCCTCGGAGATGGATCTGCCATCTATTGAACCAGCTTATTCTTCAAATCAAGAATTTATGGGGCATACATTGCCTGTCGCGTCTGGTTCTAACTCTTCGGACAACGACACTTCGCATCATGATTCCGAGATGGAATGTCTTGATGATGGTCGAACACGACCTTCTGCTTTTACAATCACGGCAACTACGTTAGCTATAAATCAGGAGGATATCGTTCTTCCAGATATTCTTCAACCCTCACCGCTAAGTCCAATATTTGCGTGCTCCAACGTCGATCGATTGGATGAACTGCCTTGTCTGGAACGGGAAAAGGTAAGTTGCATGAAAATCTGCTGAACATTAACTAACGCTCTCTTCTTTAATTTTTGTTCAGGAGATATGCTTAGACATTGACCTGGTACCACTGAGATCTCCTTTGACACCGGAAAAGTCTCTCAGTCATAGCCCACATCCACGTTCTTCCGTGTTCTTACCGTCAAGATCAGAACCATTTTTGTTGCATAATGCCCCTCCGCCAGGCAGCGAATCTCGTCAGGTAGTACTTTACTATTTTATTTTCAGCCAATTTCGAAACATACGCGCTAACCTGATGAGGGATAGGGCTATTTCACAACTTATCCGTCCATTCACGAAAAGAACACGGATACTGAGTCTGAGCACATACCGAATCATTCCGCTGGAAATAAAGCGAACGATATCCTCGCCGTTCATTCCGTGAGCTCTGTCGACTGACCTTACTACAACTGTAACAATTAAAAGGCCATTGCTCCATTGATGTTCAGGCAACAACTTTCGCTTTGATCAGCCACAATGAAAGCTCAAACCCGGCTAATTCGCAAGTGGCTAGTAATGCCCTTCTAGAGGAATCTGCAAGCAAGAAACGCGAACTGGATGAATGTCTGAACAATGATTATATGGACGATGGTGTTCCTAGAAAATGCACGAATTTATCGGGCGATACCGCCTTGCCAATGAGACCAACTGAGAAAGAAGATTCACCCAAGGTAAGTGACAAAGACATTACTAGTGTGCTCATGGTTACGACGCGGGTTTGTGCAGGAAATGACTTGTATTCCGCCAAATCCGAAACGTTTGACACCTAGCTCTCAGCATCTACAATACAAAAAGCTGATGAAACCTTTCCGCTCGCCGATTATGACCAAGAGTCAATATATGGTCACCACACTCAATACGAAAAGTCCAATACCATCTTCAGTAATAGAGCCCATGGGACCTCCCAAGCACCTGGTATCAGCTGATGTCGACAGCCCCAACTCAAAAAAATCGACAGATCCAAAGATACGGCATCGCACGTCGCGAGCTGCATTGCAATTCAGGTCGCCTCTAATAGCAGTCGCGAAGTCACAAACAACATCTTCCGTACGATTAACACCAACTATACAAACGCTGGAACGCAAGCTTCAGATCCTCAGGCGAGCAGTGAAAGTGAAGCAGGAAGGGCAAGAAGGGTTGTTAATGTCACTGGTACGGAAATGGACTGAGGCGGGTCAAGAAGTAGCTTGGGAGGTGTGGGAGCTCGTGAAAGACAATACAACTGGAAATGACTACAGCAGGATATCGAGTAGAGCAATAAGTGTCAAACGACCATTCGAAGAGAGTTGGGGATGGAATGACAAAGGGGGACAAAAGAAGAGCAGGATCGACCAAAGCGAGGGAAGCTGGGGATGGGGTGATGCTCCTGTTACAGCTGAAGGGGGCGAAGGGACTGATCAGGGTGTTGGGTTCTCTATTCCTGGAAGCGAGGAAACAGAAGAAGATTTGCCACAAGATACCCTAGGAACGATGCTACAGCAGCTTGCTATTGCACCAGAAACACTTGGATGGAATGAAGACGAAGGGACATTCGTCGATGAATGATGTTCCTTTAGCGTATTCTGATTTCAGCATGAATTTGACATCTGGGGTGAGGAGAAACTACATTACACACTACTATTAGACTCGAAATCGATTTGCTGTAGTTTCACATACATTGAGTAGACGCATCTCAGTCCCGCCCGTCAGTGTACACCGTTTCTGGTTTAAACCGGCGCCGACCAGCTAGTTTCGTTTTCGCCATCCCAGATTCATAAAGCTTCCGCGGGATGTCTTTATAGAACTGATGTGCAATCTGGAGTTTCAGCGGGAGCGTGTCTAATGTCGTGCGAGACTTCGACAAAGCAACCTCCGCGCTTTCGTAGGCAGCGAAGAGTTGTTCCACTTCATGCTAAACGTTAGAATTTGGGGTTGATTAGACAAATGAGTGACGTACTGGTGGATATACCATGTGATGCCAATTCTTTGCGGTCTTGATCATTGAGCACATTCCCCCAGAAGTAATAATTATGGTCTGGAAAATAGAATAAATAATTAACACATGCTTTATGGTGAGAGAAACGAAACTCACTGGGTATCTCATTCTGTACATCGCGTTTTTGTGAGGACTGTCCATGGTACATGGCCTTTTCCATCTTCACTTCCTGCTCTCGCTCTTCGGCCTCTATTTTAGCTTTAAGCTTTTCCATTTTGGCTTCGAGAGCCTGGTTTCCCAATTGTGTTAATGACGGATGAGAATCAAGAGGTTCTGAAATACCTACCTCAATCATCATTTCTTCACGCTTTATTCCTTCTGTAGAATTGGTTGACCAGCGTTTCATCCGAACATTTCGAGACTGGATGCGGAATAGAGGAGGACTTGAACGCCAAGCGGCTGACCCAATGGACGGAGGGCGGTAAGTTTGGAGCCTGACCTCAGTAACAACTCGGTTCGCCAGCGAGCGAGTACAGCTTTGCATTTTTAGCTTATATATTGAAATAAGGAAGGCGTGAGGGTCTGTGAACGATGACGAAATCCAGAATTGTGCTGAAGTGAAAAGAGGGCTCGTTTGATGAGGAACGGGAAAATACGGCCCGCTACCCATGAACGTTATTCAAGCTACTCCTTATTTGGTTTACATGAGTGTATCAAACATGTACAATCATGGGTCTTAGTAATTAATCATGGTAGAAATAATTGAACGCAGGAAGCTGTAGGCGACAACGCCCATCCGAGAGGGCCTAAATTTTTTGTTTCTTTTTCATATTTCATAGAACATTTAAACTCTCCAGAAGAAATTCAAATGTAACCGTCACCACCAAGATGGTTACTCTTATTTGGTAAATTCGTGTGAATCAAACACGCCCCCGATGAACCTGATCTTTCGATTAACCATCGTCGGTCGATTTTGCTTCCGTCCCGGGTCTGATCCACATTCTCATGTCCGGTTTCTCACCTTGAGTGGTTGTTCGATCCTCTCCCATCCACCTTACAAGACCGGCGTTTACATGTGCGAACACTTTTCATCTGTCAATACAGTGCCATTACGTAACCGATATTTTACCAGAAAGTCAGACCCCGGTAACTTGAACCAACAACGGACCTAGCGTTGATTCGAGCTCTGCAAGTACTCAATACCCACATTCTGGGCACACATACCCTCTGTAAGTAAACACTTTACATTGGATTAGATCCACGGCAGCATTTGGTGTTGCTACTTCCTGCCCAGCTTCAAACTTTTGGTTCTGCATAAAAAGACTTTCAGTTTATGGCAGTCCCCGGGGTCGCTCCGCGTTTGACTACGCTTGTTCTTGTTTAGGCGCGTGCGCCCGAACCTCTACTTTCTCTCTTTCCATGGTTGCACCAGCTCGTCTCAGTAGAGGCTTAACACACAGTGCTGCAATGGACTCGGACGCACCAAAGACCAGTCTGAACGGTACCTCGGCGGTGAGCGAAGATCCAGCCACAGTGCACGACACTCATGACGTTGAAGACTCGGAAGTTATGAAGGTGCACTCCGATCTGGTGGAGGGAACCAACACCGTGAATGAACCTGTAAGAGCGCTCGTCTCAGATTCTTTACATTCTTTAATCTATCTTCCAGATACCGGACATGATACCGCCCAATCCATGCGAGCGTTGTGTCCGCACTAATAAAACGTGCAAAGGGATCGCGGGCGCTCGCTGCGAGCACTGCAAGAAGCTCAGGCAAAAATGCTCGAACGCCAGTCCTCGTAGTGTGGCGCCCGGTACTTCCTTTCCCAGTCAATTTGTCTGAGATGCTAACGTGTATACTGGCAACAGCTAAGCTAAAGAGTGTCCAGGTCGATAATAGTGCAGGGAAGTCTACGTGGGAAACGCTGCCGAAGCGCAAAGCATCTTCCCCCGAGCCTGGCCACTCCCAAGGTGATTCCGGCGAGGGACATCCATCGACCACTAAAGTAGTCAAGAAACCTCGCATTGTCAAGTCTGCGAACTCCTCAACCGGCAAGAGCACTCTTTTGACACGCATAAACGAACTTGAAGTTGCTGTTGAGAGACTTAAAGCTACTACAAACAAGGAAATTGTGTCAATTCAGCAGGTCATCGCATCGCTCTATACAGAGATTCAAGAGATACATGAATAGTCTCTTACGTTGTAAAATCCAAGACTTGGATATGCTCATGGAGGAACTCTATACACATCTTGGGCTTCTAGTGTTGCTGTAAGATCCGTGTATATTATCTACGCTATATTTATTGGACATTTGTACATTTTATTCGCTATTTTACATACATCTAATTTCTTCGCTAACATTGTCATTTTGTTTTTGGTTTATACAACTGTAGCTCAAGATTAGGTCGACACTATTAAAAATACTGTGCTTTATCATTGATATCTTCTTCGGACAAATCATAGGCACTAACTAACTGTGCCTAAACAGGTGCGTGGTTTGAACAAGAACATGTAAAATGTTGAATTCGTGTATCTCCGCACTTGAATATAACGTGGTTGAGCAAATTTGTGTAAGTGGAGTTAAACAGAGCACTACAACGAGATGAAGTAGAGTTAGATCTACATTATACATATGTAACCAATTTCTCTGGACAACACACGTTACCAAGGTTATAACGTGAATCGAAGATGCCCAAGCACTAGCTATGACAGAACCTTTAGTATCTTTCCTTGAATGAATGCTGCTCAGAATATTAGCACTCAGCTTGCTAGACATTCCAAATCCAGTTTCACCCCTTTCACTGGTTTCCATGTTGGATTCAGACGTCGTCACATTTCCAGCGAAGACAATCGAATGTCGCTCCTTATGCGGAAATAACGTATCCTTTGACCATGCACGACCCAGCATAACCCGAAGAATTATCAGCTCCGGAGCTATATACTGAAAAAGGTACATAAGAATGAGGAGCAGTGACATAACTGCAGAGGTAACTTTACCTCAGCCTGCACTAGGAACGGAACGAAGAGATGTTGAGCAATGCTATTTCCTCCGAATAGGCCGAGAAGAACGATGGACAAAATGGTGAAAGACAAAGTCGACTCGATGACATTGCAGCGGTTCCAGAATATATATTCGCATACTCCTCTCCGGTGAACATCTTGAACTTCTGATGCAAGAACAAAATTTTAGTAGCGATCATTGTGGCGAGGACTATATTAATGATCATCAGGACTAGCCAAACTGGAAGTGAAAGATTGATCTCAGATGTTGTAGACAGAGGAGCAAAGTGTACGACGATCATCGCTGAAAGAACTATAATGAAAGGTGAATAAAAATAAACAGGTAAATACGCTCTTGGTGGGAGTACTCACTAATGGTAGCAAGGTAGAAAAAATAATGATGTACCAAGTGTAGTCCCATAAAATCATTACACAATACAGCTTTGTTAAAAACTCGTCAGGATGAATCCTATAGGTGGTGAACTCATCAGTAGACCATCAGCAATGAAAGATGCTAATACAGAAGCTGCATTTCCAAGAGTAAGCACTGGCCTAGATTGTTTTTTTGTTATGAAGGCAAAAGGCCCTCCAGGATAGTTGCATTCATTTATCCGGGCATCTCCATTGAAGTTGATGCTATACGTTAAGTTGATGGTGCCGGTTACAAAGAGAAGGAAGTTAAAGGTGAGCTGTCTGCCCAAGTGCTGTGATTTTTTCGCTCCTGAATCGTGTAAAACGTAACGACAGTGAAGATAGCTACGTGCAAGCCTGTAAAAACTCAATGATACTCGAAATGAGTTCCCTGTGCTCAGAAGTGGACCACTTACCATAGCCAACGGAGGAAACATGGGTAGAGATGTAGTTTGACTACTCAAACCCCAACTGCGTGGGATCTTCGTCAGTCGGGAAAGGGGAAGGCCTGTTACAAGGGCCGCGTTGTTGAAGAAAAGGTCTGACGCTCGAGTAAGAGCACTGGTCCTGAAATGCACATTTTTACACATCAGGTTCCAGGAAAATTCCTCCGGCTATCCAATTGAAATGCATAGATATCTGCGCCCAGTAGCTGCTTAGCGCATAGAAGAAAGGAGCTGTTCATCAAGAACTCGATTGTATCCACGAAAAAACTGATACAAGTTTACGCCCTGAATTGCAATGAAATTCCATAGAGGTGTTTAAACAGAAGACAGAGGCACTAGGGGGCCATAATTGGCCGCAGATGTTGAGGATGACCGAATCGAATAGTACTTGGACTCTAAAAACCTGTATGAAAATCAGTGGCATTGGGCGCTGGTTATATTTATTTAAATCATCAGGATCCCACAAGACCTATGGGCCCAATGGTCATCCACACCCGGGCCGCGTCACCGCGAGATCCTGTAGTAACTTACACTACTCAAGGTTGACCTCACTTAAACCTCGAGGGCGAACGTTGTTCAAGACTTGTACGAACAAGCTTGTCAAATTTGGCACAACTTGCACTCCTTTATTTTGCATTTGTCTTGACAGAATTTCACCTGTCCTTTCTTCATAACTAGTACCGCGTCATGTCCCACGACGCCCTCAAACTCGTCGCCACAGCCGCGCTCACCTCCCTCTTCACCACTGGGGTTGTCTCTACCCCCATCACCTCCTCTGACCTCCTCACGCGCGTGATAGTCACCAAGATTCCCGCCGGGCTCCTCCCGCACTCCCCCGCCCCGCGGTTCAGACTCACCGACCTCCGGCGCTTCGAGGCTATCCTCGAGGATCTCGTGCATACCTGGGATGGCGGCGCCATATCGCTCTCGCGCGACCATGTCACGGGAGAAATGACCGTCTGGGATGTCAGCCTACATGCATCTGGCTCGTCCTTCGGCGCTGCTGCCCACGACCCACTGAACTTGCAGCGGAAGAGGAAGCGCGTAGTGGATGAGGATGCGGATTCTGCGGCTGGAGACGAAGAAGAGGAGCTGGCGGCGGACGAGGACGCCATGTACCCCCAGTCGACGCTGGGCAGCTTGAGCAAGGAGCTGCGCGAAGTGTATGCCATACTGCAGCAGAGCACCGCGCGCGGGCGCCTCCTCGCCGAACAGGTACGTGGACCCTCTGCTAACCCAGTAAACCTCTCCTGATCCCATCCTCCAGTTCCGCTCCTCTGATGAGGGCTTCGAGCCTATCTGCAGCCACATCACCAAAGAAGACTGCGCCAAAGCCCGGCGGGCCGACCCCTCCTCCACCACCTCCACCACACCCATCTGCGACCGCGTGCACTTCCGCCCTCTCATCCGCGCACACACGGACCCCTCGCTCGGGCACTGCTCCTACCTCAACACATGCTATTCTGAGCCAACATACGCGCAGTCACCGTCGATACCGCCGTTCCCCGGGTCGAGCCACAGCCACGGGATGGCTCCGCCTAACACGCGCGGGCCGGCGTCGCTGCCGTCTGGCTTGGGCGCGGGAGGGCGCGGGAAGGAGAAGGCGCCGTGTCGGTATTTGCATTATGAGGTTGATTGGGATGGGGGCGATGGGGACGCGCGAGGGAATGAGAAGGGAAGGGAAGTCGTGAAGAAGAAAATACATAAATTGGGGATTGGGATGGGCCCTGCGGGGGAAGAGGTCCCCACAGTACGTGTCTACATCTATGAGGATATCTCATGCACTGATAACATTTTCAGCTTCCGCCACAATGGATCAACTGCGACCTACGCCGCTTCGACTACTCGGTACTAGGCAAATTCCACGTCATCATGGCCGACCCGCCCTGGGACATCCACATGAGCGTACGCACAATCACGGCTTCTATTTTCATCTACTGATGTCCCCCTAGCTCCCCTACGGCACCATGACCGACGACGAGATGCGCGCCATGCCCATCCCAACCCTACAAGACGAAGGGCTCCTCTTTCTCTGGGTCACCGGGCGCGCAATGGAAGTCGGCCGCGAGTGCCTGCGCGTCTGGGGATACACACGCGTCGACGAAGTCGTCTGGGTCAAAACCAACCAACTCCAACGCGTCATCCGCACGGGGCGCACAGGGCACTGGCTGAACCACACAAAAGAGCACATGCTCGTCGGGGTGAAGACCGTCACGGACGCGGAGGGGGCGCTCAAGTTCCCCGCGTGGGCGAACCGCGGGCTCGACACGGACGTGATCGTGTCGGAGGTGAGGGAGACGAGCCGCAAGCCCGACGAGGTGTATGGACTCATTGAGCGCATGTGTCCTGGGGGAAGGAAGATTGAGATTTTTGGGAGGAAGCATAATACGCGTCCGGGATGGCTGACGCTGGGGAATCAGCTGGGGCCGGACCAGATTTATGAGGAGGATTTAGCGGCACGGATTAAGGCCAAGTACCCTGAGAGGCCGATGAACATACTTACGCCCTAGTCATCTGTACAAGATATGTATTATCCCTATCTATTATGGTATACAAATACTATAGTACATATAATACGATCTATATCTACATCCCCAAGTAAATATAAAGACGTCACGGTTATGGTTTTGCTGATCATAGCGACATCCAAGTCCTGAAGTAAAGTTCATAATCATGAGCGCTCTAGCTCCTTTACAATGAGCTGGTTCACGGCTTTTGTGTTGTCAAGGTATACTGTAGAATGGAAAACGATGAATGGGTGGAAGAACAAGGGGAACAAGATACGCACCATGATGTCCGGCGTCATTCACGATGTACATCCTCCCCTGGCCATTCCCGGCCTGCCGGAGCTTCTCGACGCTCTCTTTTCCGCCCTTGGGGTCCATCCAGTCGTGGTCCCCGTAGACAAAGGTGACAGGGATCTTGAGCTTGTCTATGCGGTCGACCATGGGCATGCGTGCATGTGCGCCTGGCTCGAGGATGTGTGCTGCGGGGGGAACATTAGCGATATGAAAGGCAGGCAAAAAGTAGACGTACATATGCAGTACTCTCCAGAGCCCTTGGCGAGCGTGATGTTCATGATGTAGTCGTGCATGTCCCGTGTCTCCTCCTCCGTGAGGCCGGAGAACCGGCGGGAGGAATATTTTCCGATGAGCATGGGGCCCCAGAAGATAGTGGAGCGGACGAGCTGGAAGGGGCTCCAGCCCTCCTCCCAGAGGTAAGTAAGTATCTTCCTCGACCTGCTCTCCTGGCTCTTCTTAACCGCCTGATCCGCCCTAACAGCGTCGACCTTGCCCTGCGTCGCACGCTCAAGGGATGACTGCTCCCTGTTTATCTTCGGCCGGTCCACCTCCTCCCCACTATCAAGCTCCCTCGACGGCTGGGTCAAATTCGGCCCCCGCGGTATGCCCGCAGGGGACAGCAACACGAGCTTGTTCACGCGGTCAGGATACTTGAGGGCATATGCCACGCTGAAGTAGGCACCGAGCGAGTGGCCGACGAGAGTCATCTTGTCAAGGCCCATTTTCACGCGCCACTCTTCGAGGGAGTCGACGAAGAAGGACTCGGCCTCTTGCACGCGGGCGGGTACGTTATCGCGCTTGGCCTTGATGGTGAAGGGGACGCGGGCAGAGCGGCCCATGCCGAGCCAGTCAACGGCGTAGATGGCTGAGCCGCGCTTGCCAGCCCACTGGGCGAGGGGGAGGAAGTTGTGGAAGAAGAAGCCGAGGCCGGCGCCGTAGCCGTGGAGGAGGATGGCGGGGGGCGGGGCGTCTGGTGCTGGGGACGTGGAGGTGATGGAGAGAGTGTTGAGGTAGTGCTTGGGGGTGGCGAGGTCGACGCGGGTGGAGTGGGCGATGACAGGGGAGTCGGTGGGCTGTGTGGAGAGGTGCTCTGGGCGGAAGAAGGGGAGGCGTCTGGTGAGGGGGTGAGCACTGGTAGGAGTGTGAGGTAGGAGATACATACCTGAGGAGACGCTCCTCTGCGATGGCACCCTGCTTCTCGCCGACTGACCACCAGCTGCGGATGCTGGCGGCAAAGGCTGAGGGGATCTCGCGGGCGGGTGGGAGGGGGTTGAGGGACGTGGTCTCCATGAGGGTGCGGAGGGATGGAAGTCGTGAAAGAGCCAGTGTTGAGGGCTTATCTGGTGGGGACTTTTTCTTCTCTACTTATGGCAGCGTCTATGGGCGTTGAGTGTGCGTTTGCACTGCAACCCCCGCGCCCATAAATAGCAGTTTCAATTAGACGCGTTTGCCGACGGCGAGCATTCGTCATCCACCACGTGGCTTGCCTACCAACATAATCACACAGCCACTCGCAGCTTTCGCTGCATCAGCCATGTACAACGGCATCGGTCTTACAACTCCCCGTGGAAGGTCTGTACTCTCTGCCGTCCAAGCGAGTAGATGCTAATAGAATATTCAGCGGCACAAATGGCTACGTCGTCCGCAATCTCTCCACCCTCCGACCCCATCAAAATTCACAGGACAGGGCAGGCGTATGGGACCTCGCTCCTCCCAAGCATCGCGAGCCAGACCAGGGCATCCTCGAACATGAGCGCAAGCGCGCCGTAGAGGTCAAGTGTCTCGAGCTCCAGCTCCAGCTAGAAGACAACGGGTATGTCGTTTTGTCTTTTATTGTAGTCTTTGCTCACCTCTCTCCAGCATCGAAGAAGACGAAATAGAGGCACAAGTCTCCAAGCTCCGCGAGACCCTCCTTGCCAACCTCGTCGCCCTCGCTCCCAAGGGCCGGCCCTCCGACACCCACGGTATGGCCGTCGCAAAAAAAGAGGAGCTCTCAAAAATGGCCCGCGCGCTCGGCACCCGCGGCGACTACCAGGAGGGCGACGCCTTTGACCGCGAGAAGCAGGAGGAGAACAAGCTCAAGCGCCAGGCTGAACGCGAGGAGCGTGACAAGCAGAAGGACGAGGAGAGACAGCGCATGCAGGAGCAGAAGGCGAAGTGGGAGGCGGAGAAGAGGGAGAAGGACAGGCTCCGCCGGAGAGAAGAGGACAGGATGCGCAGGGAGAGGGAGGACGGGGACCTGAAGAGGAAGGAAGCCCGCGACATGCCTCCGCCTCCTGTTGCGCCAAGGAGGGACAGGGACATGCCACCACCAAGGGACAACCGCGGCCCCCCTCCCCGTCCCGTCTACCGCGGACGCAGCAGGAGCAGAAGCCCCCCACGCCGCCC
>JASFDH010001515.1:0-14465 GCA_036937195.1 Nidularia pulvinata
CCTATCATGAACCTGAACCGAACCATTTTGAACCTGAACCGATGGTCCCGTTCAGAGTTCAGCAATTTTGCCCGAACTGAACGTAGAGTCCGGTTCAGAGTTCAGCCAAAATTTTGTCTGAACCGGACTGAACCGAACTTTGCCAACACTATTCAGACGACTTATATTTTGGTAATTGGACGTCTCTTCAATCTGCGAACATGTGAATACAGGGTCTTTAAGGTGATTGCATAAAATCCACTAGTAGACCCGCTCTTATTTTGGTTGGAATGACGTGCTCATACGACTTTGCAATCTGAAGTACTATTACACGGTACGAGCTGGATAAGCAACCACTACACTATTCCCATCCATATCAAGTCTTTATTCTGCACTTCCATTCGAATCCACTTGTTTAGGCCGCGCCTAGAATAGTTGCATACTCAGCATATCATAGTGAAGTAGCTGATAAAACCGTTATCGACGTACTAGAAAGTGAGGCCTAGATTGTTAAGAATGGTGAGGATATCATCAAGTTCGACGTTCTTGCGCAGAGGACTTTTCCCTTCCTCTTCCGATAAGGCACGAAGACGCTCGCGGCCGCGGAAAACAAGAACAGAAGTTTTCATTCCGAGAGCTTCTGCTTCCTCGTAGGTAGGCGTTTCATCTCGGGAACATAGTTCGGCATACAGAGGAAGAAGGTATGTTGAGTCAACTTCGAAATTCTGATAGAGCGCAGTGCGTTGTACCACTTCCAGCTGGATTTTTTGCAGCTCTCTCATAGCAAGGTTCTTGACCTCCGGGAACTTCCACTTGTGTGAGAGATTCAGGATGCAGACCCAGTTGTCCTTGGTGATCGTGTCATACAATGAATATTTTCTGAAGGAATATGACCGTTTATTACACAACTATACCACGTCGCACCAAGAAAATACACACGGATTATAAAATACCTTCAGGAAAATTGCGAAGTCGTCGGGAGAGACATCAAGTACAAGTGCGGTGGCATCAGAGAAGCCCTGTGCTCTCTTGCCATTGCCAGGAGATGCTGGCTGCATTAATTCTTCACGGAATATTGCAGACTCTCGGACGAAGAAATATGAATGTACACGGAAGAGGGTATGGGCTGCCTGGAATGCAATTTTTTGTCAATTGTTATCATATGGGAGGGTTAACGTTGGTTACTCGCCAATAGATGTAAATCGGCGTTCCTGATGTAAAATTCTTTGTGTGGCCTCAGTTGTACCGTTTTCTCAGGACCAAGCATCTTGAGTCGTTCTCAACTCCGAGCAGAGTTTGAAATGAGGAAAATATGGAGATGTATGAATCTGCTCTTATATCTCGACAGCTTTTAAATCTTTGGCACGCACAAGAGGAAGCTTAAGGTTCATCCAGCCCATTTTCTACATTAAGCACTTTAAACACTAAGAATGCAACGTCTAACTGCGGTCGCAGCATTTGCAACGGGGCATTCGAGTGAAAACGTCAAGGGCAGCGGTCCATAACCTTCAATGAGTGAGTCAAACTTTCTCTGACGGGCTACTGTGGGTATGGCGGCATGTCAGATTCTTTGCTCCTGTACAAAATTAGCATTGTACTTGCAAGTATAGAAGCTTGGCGGCGGTTTGAGATCAGAATGCTTGTGGTCATGATACATACACTCGACTCGTCGTCGGAAGGAGGACACATTAAGTAGATACGCCTTCTTTTTTTAAGAAACAGAGATAGGTGCTGCATTGCTACTATTAGGAATATCAAACCTGATCCTGGAATGCTTTAGATAGCTAGCTAGCTCAGAACATTCGTTGACAATTCATAAACATTGAATGTGGGCGCAAGGATACAGACGCCAGAAGTCGCCACTGCGTGGCATCTTCTACTGCGGCTCATCTGAAGTACTGATTCTCTACAATGAGGCGGATTGTGGGCGATGGCCTCGCGGTCTACCCTGTTGTTGGTGATCGGCTTTGTCCAACTACAGCTATCAGAACCTTATAGGTGATAAGCATCATTTACCACTGTCTGCTAATTAGTAAGTATAGCAGATACACGAAAGGTGCCGCATTTGGAATATTAGTTTAAACTTTATACATGACACTATTGATCCTCCTCCCAATGTTCCTTACATTTGTTTTGCTCGCATTGTATGCATGGTGGGGGTATACGATACAGCTACAACGTGGACAGAGGTGAACTTAACTTCCGTCTATAAGATCGCTCTCTCTCGCAGTTGCATTTGATCGATAAGATATAAATAAAATGAGGCTCGCCTTTCTGAAATCAGAGTACCGAAAGTGTATTAATGTTAAATTCCGCAGTTGAGAAGTCAAGGGGCCTCAACGTTCAGCATCGATGGACGCGGAGGGAGGGCTGATGATGCACGCCAATGGATGTTTTGGTAATGCCTACACGCTGATGCAACTAATGCACGCCGTACCACGCCTTGCCACGCTGATTTTCTTATGACACACTACATGCACCCAAATATTCCAACAAAGGCGCACTGTCGCGGACTTATTCTCCACAGAGGACGGGGTGAATATCTGTCTCAAGCATGTGAGTCCAGAAAGCAATTATTCTTCCCACCGTCAAACAAAGAAGGGTACATCGGATGATCTGAGGGGAAGCAAATTTTCAGATCGTCGTCTTGCCTGGCGGTGGCAAAGAGGAACTGCATACGAAGGCACGACATCCTTCGTCACCGACAACACGAAAACTGCAATACGTACCCACCCCCGTATTCGGAAGATATTTTAGTCATAATCTTTCCTACTTTCAAGTGACCTCGATGACGACAACCTTCCCTATGGCCAGGAAAAGAAACAGGGAAAACTCATCCACTACATTAACCATGCCATAAGGGAGACGTTTCGCAAGCCACTCTTGACGAATTAGTGCGCTTTGCCCTGCCCGGCGGATGGACTACGCAAACCACCTCCTAAGGCAAGGAATACGTCATTATCGACCACAGCATCAATCGCGGAAGCTGCATACACCTGCGTATTAGCATGGAGGCCTGTATTGCCGGCTGGATGGGAGAGGCTCATGTCGCGCCGCCGCGGACGCATCGGCTGCGGTCAAGCGGAGAGATCCGGGAGGGTGCATTTACTGTAAGTATCATGATCCCATTGATGATCCGGAACTTCCATACGACTGAGTGAAGTTGCTCCGTCCACAGAGCTGGGAAGTCACACCGCAGGAACTACGTAACAGACGAGTTAATTACCGGCGTACTCCAACCTCTGATGCATTTCGAGGGTTGCATTGCCTGAAAGGTGGGAGATAAGGACCACCAAGCCACGGGGATGGACTTACTTCGTTGATCATATCAGAGGGACAACGTTGTGGGTGCACCTTCGGATCCGAGAAAACCTCGAGCATTCTCATCTTTGACTCAGGAAGTTGACCTGGAAGGATCTGGGGGGTTGCTTGGGAGGAACAGAAATCGTGCGTAAAAGATTTATGAGACGGCAGGTAAACCATTGCAACTTTTTGATATAAAAATCTTCAGCTCATCAATTATTTTAACGGATGGGGTTGAACTTATAATAAAAATAAAAAGTTGTGAAGAGCAGCTAGAGTTTTGGCTTTGCACGAGATAAATTCACAGGTGCACGCATGCTTTAACCTTCAGATTACCATCAAGCACCAAAAGCACCCATAAATTGACTATAAAGTATCATACCTATCCGTACACAAATATACAAAGAAAAAGGCTCCATCCCAAGAGAAAATACATTATGAAAGAGCTCAATATAAACGGATATTCCAAGCAAAAGAGACGTTCCGCATATACAAAAATCGAGACATCTACACCACAATCGCCATCAGAAGAAAAGCGTCTCCCCAATATCACACACGTTAAACGCGTCCTGCTCGAGGCCTTGCTTCTTGCACTCCTCGGCGAGGCGCTGTGGGGGCTCGGAGACGGCTTCGGATGTGAGGATCCAAGTTCTGTGAGGGGAGGGTGAATAACTCAGAAGGGAAGAGGGATGGGGAGAGAGGAGAGGAAAGGAGTGAAGGGAGAGAGGAAACATGCAGAAGGACGAAAGAGGAGGGGGAGAGGGAAAAGAGGGGTTGTGGTTGCAGAGAACGAGGCATGGAGGAAGAATGAGAGAAAAGCCACGAAGAAAGGAAGAAGATACATCAAGATAACCACAGAACACGAGATGAATAAACAACAAGAAATAAAGCCGTGAGCCACTCACCCCCAATGCATCCCTAGCGCCTTCTTCGCTTTCACGTCCTTGAAGATCCTCACACTATCCTGCGGCGCGCAGTGAATGGAGGACATGAACCGCCTTGGCTGGTACGCTCTATCAAACACCTCATACATCAGTACGGTCGAGGATGAATACCAGAAGAAGGCACACACCCAATAGGCAGCATGGCGAACTCGAACCCGCCAAATCTTCTCCCGATCTCAGCAAACGCAGGGCACACAGGGACGGAATCTTCATCTTGGTGCGGCTGGACAGAGCGGTAGCCTGTGTCGCCAGCAAAGTAGATCTTCACTGGGGATCTCGTAGAGGACGTATCGGTGGAGGCGGGGGAGGATGTAGAAGGAACCTCCTCGACGGCCCACCCAGCCCAGAGCGTCTTGAACCGATCAAATAGCCCACGGCCCGTGAAATGCTGTCCCGGGGTGCATGTTATGTCTACCTTCACCTTCACACCCTCCTTTCCTCCCTCCGTCTCCTTTCCCTTCACGCCATCTGCACTCGCCATGCTCCCGAGCGTGATCTCAAGCTGCCTCGACTCCCACCAATCCAACACGTGTGCGTTCGCCTTGGGTACACCGATGGAGGCGAGGTATGGCCCGTTCCCGAGGGGCACGAAGATGTGCGGGGTGGGGGTGCGTGCGAGGAGGGTGCGGATAGTCGTGGTGTCGAGACTACGGGAAGGGAGTCAGTAAGGTGGGGAGGAAAGGGAGAGGGGGACGTACTGGTCGTAGTGGTTGTGCTGTAGATACAAGACGGCATAAAAATGAGGTAGGAAGGGTCAATGAAGGGAGGCGCACGCACTGAAATGACAATCGCATCGATATCCGGTATCTCCTCGAGCTTACATGGCGGCTCTATTCCCACCCTCTATATCAGCATCTCTCCCCCAAACAGCAAAGAACAGCACTCACGCGTATACCGCTTCGGCCCTATCCACTGGCTCGGCGAGCACCGGTCGCTGAACACCGGGTCGAACAGGATACGCGCGCCCCTCGACTGTACGCCGCGCGTAGGGAGCTCGACGAGGAAGCACGCGTGCCCGAGCCAAGTGGCTTTGATCTTGTCTTCGTTCCCAGCGGAGGCGGCGCCCCAGGTGGGTGTGTGCAGCGCGACGACAGTGGAGGAGTCTTTAGGGGCAGAGGGCCAGCTGTGTGCCTCCGAAATGATCTATGGACGGAGGGGGGTTAGAATTTGTGGAATGGGTAGGGCGGAGGGCGGGGGATGGGACTGGAGGTGGACAAAGGACGTACGCGGATGCCGTCGACGATAGACATAGCGCGCCAACTGGCCCATGGGTTCTGGAACGCTGTACCCGCCTCGTCGACCCAGTGTGCAGGCTTGCCGGTGGGCGAGTCCGGGGCGTCTTTCCGGGGGTTGGGGGATACACGCAGGGAGTGAGACATTCTTGCAAGTTACAATGAACGATAAGTTTCTAGGGGAAGAAGGATGAGATGATGAGTTAAAAGAGATGCTGTGAAAGTATATACTCTGGTTCGGCCAATACGCAGAACCTAGCAATTATCGGCGAAGGACGATGTAATAACGCAACGTATCATCCGAGGGGACGCGTATGCTGAGAGCCCCTGATGCCGAGAATTTGAGCCACGCGTCCGGCTGGGGGACACCGGCGATGCCTAACAGGAAATGGATAGCCTGGAAAGATCGAGTTATATGCCCGCCGGTGGAAAGGTCGTTGGCGGTCGTTGGTGAACGCTGGTGGATGATTGACGGACACCAATAACCTTGGAAGGACACCGGAGGCCAGCACCCGACAGCGGTGGTTGTCAGCAGGTTGTCAGCGAACCAGCAGCGGACCGTGTCTGCCGGTGAAATTTCAAATACCTCTTCACTGTCCTTCACTATCCTCTGCATGTCTATTGATAATATATAAGTATGGTGATTTCAGCAACCGCAAAAACTGTGTGGAGTGAATTAAAAAGTTAACACCACGGTGCTTATTTGTTCTATTATACAATGTTCGCAAAAATATCTTTCTTCTATGATTTCAAACAAAGAGCGCTTTAAAAACTAGTATTCCTGGAAACATTGCAAAAATTCGCCGAACTCCAACTGGATGCCGAAGGACATCAGCCAGTAGCTTCAAGCAGAATCCAGTGGAGCATCAAGATTTGTGATTCACTATACTACAGTAGAGTACATCAGACTTTACCAAATTCCATTAGTTTTCATTGGCTTGCATGTAATAACATCGAGAGTGGGATGGGGTTGAGTCCACCGAAGTTCACTGGATTCCGCAAGCAGAGAATAACAGATCCACTGGAGTTCATCGGAGTACGGTGGATGCACAGAAAAGGCCAACGGAAGACGGTGAACATCAATGGACGCCATAGGAAATGACAAGTCACGGTGCAGCCAGCGGATGACGATGGATGCCGACGGAATTGATGGGTGTTTTGAGCTCCGCGTATATTACTGGAAGGTTGCTTGGGAGAAACAAAAATCGTACGTAAAAGATTTATGAGATGGCAAGCAAACCATTGCAGCTTTTGATATAAAAATCTTCAACTCTTCAATCACTCTAGCGGATGGGGCCGAACTTCCAAAAAAAATCAAAGTTGTGAAAAGCAGCTAGAACATTACTTCAGTTTGGCTTTGCACGAGATAAATTCACAGGTGCACCCACATTTTAACCCTCAGATTACTGTCAAGCACTAAAAGCACCTATAAATCTACTCTAAAGTATTATACCTATCCGTACACAAATGTACAAAAGGCTCCATCCCAAGAGAAAATAAATTATGAAAGAGCTCAATATAAACAGATATTCCAAGTAAAAGAGATATCCCGCATATACAAAAATCGAGACACCTACACCGTAGCCGCCATTAGAAGAAAAGCGTCTCCCCAATATCACACACATTAAACGCGTCCTGCTCGAGGCCTTGCTTCTTGCACTCCTCGGCGAGGCGTTGTGGGGGCTCGGAGACGGCTTCGGCTGTGAGGATCCAAGTTCTGTGGGGGGGAGGATGAGTAATTCAGAAGGGAAGAGGGGCAGGGAAAGAGGAGAGGAAAGGACCGAAAGGAGAGGAAAGGAGTGAAAGGAGAGAGGAAACATGCAGGAGAAGGGTGGGAGGGAGGGAGGGAGAGGGGAAATGGGGGAGGTGGTTGTGGGGAGCGAGGTAAGAAGAAAGAAGAACAAGAGGAGAAAGGCCACGAAGAAGGAAGATGTCCGAAGAAGATACCTCAAGGTAACCACAAAACACCAGACAAATAAACAAGAAATAAAGAAGTGAACCACTCACCCCCAATGCATCCCCAGCGCCTTCTTCGCCTTCACGTCCTTGAAGATCCTCACACTGTCCTGCGGCGCGCAGTGCACGGGGGACATGTACCGCCTCGGCTGATACGCCCTATCAAATATCTCATATATCAGTACGGCCGAGGATAAGCGCCAAACAGCTCCCCGAATACACGAGTTTCAGAATACCAGAAGACACGCACCCAATAGGCAGCATGGCGAACTCGAACCCGCCAAATCTTCTCCCGATCTCAGCAAACGCGGGACACACGGGGACGGAATCTTCGTCTTGGTGTGGCTGGACAGAGCGGTAGCCTGTGTCGCCAGCGAAGTAGATCTTCACTGGGGGCCGCGTAGAGGATGTGTCGGTGGAGACAGGGGAGGTAGTGGGGGAGGAAGAAGGCACCTCCTCGACGGCCCACCCCGCCCAGAGCGTCTTGAACCGATCAAACAGTCCACGGCCCGTGAAGTGCTGTCCCGGGGTACACGTTATGTCTACCTTCACCTTCGCGCTTTCCTTTCCTCCCTCCGTCTCCTTCCCCTTAACGCCGTCCGCGCTCGCCGTGCTCCCAAGCGTGATTTCAAGCTGCCTCGACTCCCACCAATCTAGCACGTGCGCGTTCGCCTTGGGTACACCGATGGAGGCGAGGTATGGCCCGTTCCCGAGGGGCACGAAGATGTGTGGGGTGGGGGTGCGCGCGAGGAGGGAGCGGATAGTTGTGGTGTCAAGACTATGGGAAGGGAGTCAGTATGTGGGGAGGTAAGGGTGAGGGGGGTGCATACTGGTCGTAGTGATTGTGCTATGGATACAAGACGGCATAAAAATGGGGGATGAAGGGCCAAGGAAGGGAGGCGCACGTACCGAAATGACAATCGCATCGATATCCGGTATCTCCTCGAGCTTACATGGCGGCTCTATCCCCACCTTCTATATCAGCATCTCTCCTCCCCCAAACAGCAGAGAACAGCACTCACGCGTAAACCGTTTCGGTCCTATCCATTGGCTTGGCGAGCACCGGTCGCTGAACACCGGGTCGAACAGGATGCGCGCACCTCTCGGCTGTGTGCCGCGCGTAGGGAGCTCGACGAGGAAGCACGCGTGACCGAGCCAAGTGGCTTTGATCTTGTCTTCGTTTCCGGCGGAGACGGCGCCCCAGGTGGGTGTGCGCAGCGCGACGACAGTGGAGGAGTCTTTAGGGGCAGAGGGCCAGGAGCGTGCCTCCGAAAGGAACTATGGATAGAGGGGAGTTAGACTATGTGGAACGGGTGGGGGGTGGGACCGGAGGCGAACAAGGGACATACGCGGATATTGTCGACGACGGACATGGTGCGCCAGCTTGCCCATGGGTTCTGGAACGCCGTACCCGCCTCGTCGACCCAGTGGGCAGGCTTGCCGGTGGGCGAGTCCGGGGCGTCTTTCCGGGGGTTGGAGGATACACGCAAGGAGTGAGACATTCTTGCAAGTTACGATGAACCGGGAGAAAAGATAAGTTTCTGGGGGAAGGAGGATGAGATGATGAGTTAGAAGAGATGCCATAGAAGTATATACTCTAGTGCTCAAGGCTCACAGCCAGGTTCGGCCAATATCCAGTATCCAGCGATTCTCCGCAAAGGACGCAACGCATTATCCGAAGGGACGCGTGTGCTGTGCATCCTTGATGCCGAGAGTTCGAGACACGCGTCCGGCCGGGAGACGCCAGCGATGCCTAACAGGAAAGGGATAAGGTACATTATCTTTGTCATCTTAGGATTCTTACGGCATAACGATCTGGAAGCAAATTTAAACTTTGTTTCCATTGAATCCGGCGTGGACAGCTGGTTATAGCAAAATAATACTCATGTTCAAGCTCTCAAAAATATTCATCTCAACACTTCAACTGATCGACGCCAGCAGGATTTGAACCTGCGCCCTCAAAGAGGAACAGATTTCTAATCTGTCGCCGTAACCACTTGGCTATAGCGCCTTGTTGCTGATGTAAGGCATTAAGATTATCACTACTTATAGCAGAAATAGGTTGAGTGTAAAGAATTAAAATGCAGCAACTCACATTTAGGAGTGTAGAGTATGTGCTCCAGTGGCTCAGTTACAGTACTAATAATAGTTACGTACCGAAAAGTGTTTGTAATAAGACAATTTTTACCTAAGTTCATCAATGAGAATGAAGTTAACGCACAGGTGAGTTAGAGAGCCAGGTGTACCGGAAGACATTCTAGTTTTCTTCATACTGCTGTCAGGGCCAGTAAGACGCCCTGACAGGAACAAGCTTTGGGTATCAGAAAGCTTGGGTTGAGCGCAAATAATAACATGTTGTATGGTCGTGTACCATACCCACTTTAAATTGCAGGGGGTGAAACATGTCTTTAAATAATTTCTTTGGGCGAGGTTGCATTAAAAAAGGATGTTCTACAATGATAGCCTGAGCTCCTTATACTTACACCCGTAGATTTGCTCAATTGGCGCAGGCTGGCGTTTGGTATTTCGTTCGAAATTAGGAAGCACCTGCAATTTAAAAAGTACTCGGATTTATTTTTACAAGTTACATAAATATTGTGCATACGCCATTCTCAAGCAGTGGCGTTCAAGGTTTCCAAGGTATCAATAAGATGTTCCTGATTACCATGAACCCGTATAATAATTGGAAATTTATGGTGAAAGTGTTGACACGGGCAATGGGGAAGGAGGAATATTTTCCTTCGTCATAGGCCTGCCTACGAAAGAATAATAATCGAGTAATCAGTCTACTAGTGCCAAAGGTAGGTATAATAACGAGGTCAATATAATCATGACACGTACTACTTACAATTACAAGTTTACAATCGAACACCAAAAATCGGTTACCATCACCCATCCAACCCAATTATTCTCGTCGTCAAAGGCGAAGTAACCTCCCACTCCAGCTCCAGCGTCACCTTCTTCTGCGACGGTACTGCGCATATCCACACAATGCTCCCATTCGTTCCCAACTTCTCCACATCGCAGTCCGGACTTTCTGCGCCCTCCCAGAAGGCCACAACTCCCTCCATAACCTTGACAGAAGTCGCATGTCCACCGCTTTGAAGTTCGGGACGGAGAACCTTGACCACCACCTGCGCATCCTGCGATACTGGCACTTGGTCGATGATTTTGACGCGGTCAATATCGATGGATTTGGTGTTGTGGATGATGATGCGCTGGGAGAAGACGCAGGTTGAGTTCTTGGTGAATAAACCGGATTGAGAAGTCGACTTGGTGATTGGGAGGTAGGTGATGTTAATAGAAGGGTCCAAGCTAATAGAAATGATAAACATGCAAAATTTTGAAATTGAAAAGAATAGCAACATACCCCAAAGAGCAATCGAACGTTTCGCCTGGTCTAACCGACTTCATATCCGACTTCGATATAAAGCTCCCGTCGACGTAGATATTTGCCTTACCCGCCAACAGGGTATATTCTGACGTGTTCGTAATTTTTGCCTGTAACTCATTTAGCAATAAATTAAAAACAAATAACGCGAATCGTACATTCAAATGCGTCCTCGTATCCATCTTCGGAACAGCCACCCATGAAACAACCGCCTCCAGCACCAAATCCGCAATAGTCACCATATGCACCGCGCCGTCCGACGGAATCGTCGTCCGCCCCGGAATGCGGAACGTCGCACTGACATGCCCCTTCGACGATACCGACGCGCCCGCATGCGCCATCGCTGGCTCTTCGTTATCGTCGAAGAGTCCGAACCCCATGTCTTCGTCACTCTCTTGCAATTCCTCCTCCTCCATCTCTGGCACATTATAGTCACGCTTACCTCTCCTATATATTTGCGGCTTGTAGACGGACAGGTTCCAGGCGGGGAGGACGGGCAGGCCCACGCCGAACGTGGGAGTGGCGGTTTCGAGTGTTAGAGGGACGTTCGCCCATGTCTATGCGAGGTCTTTAGTTTCTGAAGTTTCCGTTATATGAAAGCTAAAATACCTCTCCAGAATCCTGCGTTATGCAGGCTTTGTATACGACTTTGATAGTAGACGCTTTCGTCTGCCCGTTGACGCGAATGTCGTAGGCAGCGACCCAAGTAGCACAATTCACGGCTATCCAAAAAACCATAAGCAAAACGACTAAATCAGAAATCACAAAGCGACTCGCCATACACCAAAGCTACCTCCACATCCCCATCCCGTTCCGCAAACATCCCAATATTCACCTGCGACTTCAAATTGGGATCCACAACCGGCCCCGCAATTCGTGCGCGCTCCTCAGCAATCTGCTTCTCCAACCTCTCCACCTCCTCTTCTAGCCGAAATCTTCCCTCGTCAATTCGTGCGCTGGTGGTCTCATAAGCGTCCACGATGTTCCCGAGATGCGCTACGTCGACGTGCTCGGCGTCTACTGAAGAGAGAAAGCTGTCGACGGCGGATTGGGTGATGCGGCAGCGCTTGAGGGGCCGCTGGATGCGATCCAGTTTCAGCAGTAAGGAAGAAAGTGTCGCCGACTCGGTTCGATTGGTGGATTGGGGTTGCGTGCGCGAGACTGCAACATCGTGTATCGTGGCAGACCCACGTCCTTCAACTCTTTAGTACAATGATTGTGAGCCTCAGACTCTATCTCAAGGAACAAATTCATACCGAACAGAATTGTCGTCAAGTTTACTAGGCAGCCCAGAGATGAGGATAGAATTTTGCCCCGTCTTCAGAGCCAATTTATACACACGCGTCACTTCCGCCAGACCTGCGTAGACATGGACCTTGGCGATCTTGTGGTCGCTTCCGGTGTGTATGTGAACCGAATTGATGTGGTCAAAGGGCGGAGGTGCTTCGTTGGACATTATGAGTGGTGGATTTTGTGAAGTAGTTAGACAAGTACTAAGGAGGAAGGAACGCCTTTTGCCATCGGACACCAACTATCTTATATGTATGATTTCGAAGCACCGGAATACGACCTCAGGATATCACTCTTCGCAGCTGCAAATGAATGCGTTGTGACAGCCTCGAGTCAACTTCGAGTCATACTCACGTAAGTCAACAGGTTCAAGTGGTTTACTTGGTGCTAGGGCAGACGCCCACGATGACTTAAGTTTCGGGACTTGCCATGGCACTGGCAAATGCCGACGGGAGTCGGTCCGGGGACGTAACTTTAGGGACATCATTGAAATGTATACTCCAGCTTTCATTTTACATTGGAGCACGAGAGTCTTCAGCCTATTTATGAGCATGTTTGCATTGCAAACATACCCGTCAGGTTTTATTGCTTTCTGGATATGCTTGCTATTTCAGTAAACCTAGCCGTCATGTATAAACCGGCGTCAGATATTAATCCAATGTACTTTAGAAGATCTACGATGGATCTCCAGTCCTGAGAACTTGTCTTGTAATTTAGAGGTACCAAAATAATTGACGCGCTGAAAGACTTACAGCTGCATACTGAATCAAAGAGGCCAAGCAAGCCCGAGAGTAAGGTGCACACTGACACCGCTTGCGTCCTTGTTGATATTCAACATCTAAGACACTCCTGTTACCAGTCAACAGAAAATTTCCAGTGCAGTTGAAGTTTTGGGATTCACTTCTGCATGGAAGCCACCGATAATACGTGCTGCCTCGTTATTCGGAACGGTATTAAAATGCGCCATCATCTGCATGGTGGCTGTGAAGCGAGTGACCAAAGGAACCTATTATTTGATTTGTAAGTCTGGCGAAATTTGAAATAAGCCTTAGAGCTCTACCATGGGTCTTGAATCTATCTCATTTTCTGGTGGAGGTTGCTGCAGCTCTTCTCGAAGTCTTTTCCGTGCGTTCAGAAGCTATTGCGCTAGCGTAAGATATATTCAGAAAAGCGCAGCCCGAAAGATAGGTCGTACCACGAGCAGAGTGTTCCTTTTAAGCGATAAGCATCAGGAAGAAATGGCACATTTTAGAAGTATTCCGTTCACTTACGTATATATTCTCCCCATTGGCTATCATCATTAGCAAGCGAACTTTATGAGTATATAAAGGTGTAAAGATACGGGTCACTGACAAAGGCGAAAATGACGTGGAAGTTGGTGTCAGGAAATCCAGTCTGATAGATGTCGTATGGTTGATGGCTATATCTTGCAGATAAACAAACTTACAAACGTGACTAGATCCATGATCTACTAAACGTAATTAGAGCCAGAAGCTCAAAATATCTCGTCTGAACCACCTACACAGAAGAATGCGCCAAATGCTGCTGTCTCAATCGAATATCGAATGACAAGAGTGATTACGTTGTCGCTTCCTATGGCTTGACTTAGCGTCTATATACACACAAGAATAGTAGCGTATGTCTCACTCTTTCCCCCAGTACGACTTCTAGAAAGATACCACCACAGTAGAACACTGCGTATTCAAGTCTATTAGAAGCTAGTATAGAAGAGAAAAGAACGAAACCCACGTAAGACTGACATCACATGCAACAGTAATCGATTGCCATGCATCCACGAAGGGTACAAGCATATGGTATGATGCAATACTGGAATGAAATTGAAGTTAGTTTCGTCAGAATTCCTAGCAGAAAGAAAGCGAACTCCGGGATGAAATAAGCGTAAATCGAGCAGCTGAACCCGAGGACCGTCTGTATGAAAGCCAGGGCCAGAAGGTATATGAAGACACGGGTTGAATCCGAAAATTGTTTGATACGCCAAGACAAGTACACTTGGATGGGAAAGGAGGTTCTGTTTTATGAAAGTAAGTAACATGACTCCCGGCAGCAGTAACGAAGACATACAGGGTGGTTATAATGGGAGTCGTTGAGAAAGGCCACACGACATTCATAAGGAACTTTGCGTCGTGGAAGTGCTCGATGGCGTATACCCAGAGCATATAAAGAAGAGAAAAGCTATGGAATGTGTCCAAGAGGAATACCCATCCGACTAGGAGTCTATTGAAGAGGAATTAACGTCGTACTTAATGATTAAGTAGGCACGTTACTTGATGCATTTCGTGTCCTGCACCCCTGAATTCCAATACCAGCAAAACTGAAGAACGCAGATACCGTGTAGAAAGGAGTTCAGAA